>JACSYO010001725.1:1167500-1395000 GCA_016806645.1 Ophiodon elongatus
ATCCTTCAGGGCTGTTACTATGGGGAGATGTGTGCTGGCGTGTGCAGTGAGATATAACATGAAGCATTGCTTAGCGTCATTTGAAAAGCAGTCATCTAAATAACACCAGTACAAACAGACCTATGATACTTAGGCAGTCTCAGAACACACCACCAGGAGCACATTCCCACCCCGGCCTCCTCACAGGGTTCGTGTGCACTTTTCATGACAATGGATGCGCTGTTAACTGGAGCGCCTGATTAAAGGTTGAAGCCAACGCAGTCGGGGCAAAAGAAAAAGAAAAAAGAAAAGCCATTGATGTTACCACCACCATGTTAGAGTGCCGACTGGGTTGAGACAGAAAGAGCGAGCAGACAGAAAGAGCACTATTGTTTGTGAGTCTTGTCAACTTGGATTTGATGAGTTTGTCTTTGTTTTGCTCTCACGGAGCAAACCGTGTGGCATTTATCGGATAAAATGGGCTCAATCTGAGCTTATCTTTGCGGCCGCTGAACAACTTTGTCACAGTTCAAGATGCCCCGTCCTGATGGAGTACTTTTCTCACCCGCTCTTCCATTTTTCCACCCCCACCCTTCTTCAAACAAATCAATACCCCCATAGTTTAGCCTTTCATAGGAAAGATTACAGAGAAATGGCTATTAAGGGCTTAGCCACTATCACTTCTCCCATCTCAAAGCCACTTAAAAACTCTAGCAGTCTCGGGTTGGGATCCGGGACCCGGTGCCCCGTCACACTGCAGGAGTAGTGACAGAGCCCAAGGATCACATTGACTTCAGGGATGCACTTCGTACTGTGTGCGCACCATCAACTTCACCTCAAAGTACTTTGATGGGACATAGTCTCAGACAACAACAAGGACAGACAAAAGTGGACAAGGGTGAGAAAAGTGAAGAACTGTTCCAGAAATTGTCTTCACTGTTATTGAAGTCACTTTTTATTTAGTTGAGAGTGACCACTCCTTTCAAAAATGGCTTCCTCCTCTATCAGGCTGCGGGTGAGTGTGTGTCTGGAATGAGCAGCAGGTTGTCTGGCCTAAGCAACCAGGGAATCAAAATAGCCACCACAATCAGTGCAAATATGAAAGGCAGGCCACTGTGACTCCTGGCCTTTAAAAGGAAGCACCCCAGGTGGTTGAAACAATCCAGCACCACATGCTTATAGCTACTGAAGTGCTAAGAAGCAACTGCTATAAAGGGCTACAGTAGCACTAATGCAAAACATTTTGTTTTGTTTTATTTTTCGAACACACAGCAATCGTGCCTGAGAGTTTCTCACGCATTGGCAGCACACACTGTTGCTCACACAATTAGCTGTCCGCAAAACGGCTACATCAGCTCTCGTTTTCCTGCAAAGTGATGAGAGAGAACATGAATAGCATATAATTAGGGATGTTGGCATTGCTTCCTCGTCTTCTAACTGTGTTTGTTCTATCGTTTTCTTTTTCACGAGCCTGAAAACCACAACGCTCATTTGAACAAAAAGAACAAGATTTGTGTTGTTTTGGAATAAATTGCTGTGGCTTATTTGCTCTGTATTTCTGGCACTTGTGATTGGAATAGTATTGTGCTCTCTCTCTCTCTCTCTCTCTCTCTCTCTCTCTCTCTCTCTCTCTCTTACTCTCTGTCTCTTACTCTCTCGCTCACTTACACACTTAATCCTCATGATTTAAAGTGCAGCAAATAGGTTTTTCTCCCTCTTTTTCTCATTTTCTCACATAGAAAAAGTGTTGTCAGAAATGAAGCATAAATGATCACCACCAGAAAGCAGTGAGGGGTAAAATGAAGCTACTGAACCACATTCATGGGCGGGATTAGCATGCAGTCAATCATTCACTGATATAGTCCAATGAACACTCCTCAATCAATAAATGGCCCTGCTCCCTCCAGGTAAAAACTTTTAGGGCTACTACTTCCAGTGACTTCAGCGCCACCCATTTAAACGACTGACCGTCTCTGAAACCGGCACTTTGAACAGTAATGTGGGATTATTTATGCTGAATAGAAGGTTCAAGTGTTCAGCACAGGCATCACAGACAGACCAGCCACAGAGACTTAGCACTTACTCTTATTTAGAAATCACATGACAAAAATCCTGGAATATTTCATCCAGTGACCCTTGACATATGCTGTCAGTGTATGTATAACAGCCTGCCAGGCTGTGAGTATATATGCCCTTTGCAAATGTGTGCATTGGCCTACAGTGATTTATGGTGGTCTAGGGCAACCAAAATACCTTTAATATCATTAAATAATGTAATGTGAATATTTTGGGTTGGCTTGATGGACACAGATTGATTTTTTTTTGTACCACCTTTAAGTGACGCAAGAATAAGATGTGCTTGTTGATGCATTTGATCGTCCCCTTGAATCCTGTTCATCCTTTTCAAGCCTAATTGGTTTGGTCAACCGTATTCTACATGGCACAACACAGCACAAAATAGGAGTCATTGAAGAAAAAGCAGCAGATCTCCCGATGCCCCTCCCTCGCTGCTCCACAGAGCGCTGTTCGCTTGAATTTATTAATATTGAACATGTCTTGTGTCCAAATTACACCAAATGCCACACTGCAATTCTTCAGGTCCTCTGCAATACACCTGCGAAATGTGAAGTCAACTGGATGAATGGTTCTTGAGACGTGCAAAGGACATACCCAAATACATACAGACAGAAAGAAATGCCTTGCTTTATAGTAAGATAAATAATTTTTTGGGGGGGAAATAGGGTTATTGGCGTTTTTGTCAAGTAAGATGAGAGGAGTGATACTACTCTTGTGTGCTGGTTGGTGGATAATCTTATCTTTGAACAGAACCCTGGTAGCTGTTTCCAGTCTTTGTGCTAAGCTAAGCTAACAGGCTGCTAGTGGTAGGTTCATATTAATCATACGGACCTGACAGTGGTACTTTTCGACTAACTCTCGGCAAGAAACCGAATAAATGCATTACCCTACATTTCAAACTCTTCCATCAAGCCTTAAAAGACACAGTAGATGATGGAAATAAACCTTTGTTTTGATTTTCCAAACGCAGTATAACGTATTAGTAGAGTATTTGATTGCAATTGAGGCAGCATTTGCCTAGAGTCTGATGCATTTCTACATATTCTGTGGGAATATTATTGAAAACGGATTCAAGTTGCACACATATTCCCCAGTAATCTTGAAGGATATGCATTTTGAAAATGATACTCCTGCATGCAGCACTGTGTCTCCATTGAAATAACACTTTGCGACCTTTTTTGGTAATCACATGCTAATCAGCTCATTGTCTTTCCGATCTTGTCATTGGCATTTTAGATGTAAGAAAGTATATACATGGAAGCTTTCTGCAGATATGTGAGATTCAAAGGCATAAATGTATCGACACTGTGACATGAATACACTAGCTGGCTGAAATCAAACCCCTGCTATGATTATTTCTACAATAATATTCAGACTTCCCAGCTGAAACCATGCCATTTTGATCCAGCTCTCTCAGATGGTAATATAGAGCAAGTCTATGGAAAATTGCGCCCTAGAGCAGTACACCACACTGGTGTTATGGCACCTGCATTTAAGAGTGGTGTTTGGGTGCGGGTGGAGGAGAGCTTTATAGGCAGTTTCACCGAGAAAGTGACAGGATATCTTACTTTGGACACTTTTTTTGAGTGAGCTCAATGTCACAGACTGCTTGCAAGCTGGGCCTGAGTTGTTGTGATCCATGATATTGCCAGATTTAACGCTATTTCCAGGATGCTTAGGTCACTGTTTTTCTGGCATTTTGCAGTCCTGGCTCAACTCGACCTTTCAAGTATGTGAGTGTGTATATGTCAGGGAGAGAGCAAACAAGGAAGCCTGACTTTTCATGACTCAATGAGATGACTTGTAAATATCCACACACATGCACACATACAGTATACTACTATATCACTGATATTAAATATCATCATATGTAGATCAAGCAAGATGGGTCTTTCTATAAACTACTTAATTTTTTGTACTACCTTTTCCAAGTAAAGTCCAGTTTTCAGGTAAAATCTGTTTAATTAACATAAGTTTAAGTAAGTAAATTATAGTTAATTTAAACTTACTTGTAAAATTAGGTTAACTTTACTCGCAAAATTAACTGACTTTACTTGCAAAATGTATTTTTTACAGACAAAAGATTAAAGTAGTTTATACAAAGACCAGTCTTTCTTGATCTACATAGTAATCTGATGCCTTACATTCTTTTAAGTAGATCAAGCTCAATAGTTTTCAGTGAAATATCATGGCATTCAAGTTATTACATTTTATATCATTTGTATAAAGCTCACATTTTGGTCAAGAAATAATCCAAATTAATATGGTTATATATCTGCTCCGCAGATTTTGAGCAATTGTGTAAAAGACAAAATTTTGCTTTTTGGTGAACCTAAAGGAAAAGTCATGAAATCAACAAAATGTACAGGGTTTATTGTCTTTATATCATGTGCTCACAAAAATCATGACCATAAAATTATAATAAATTATGAAAATTATATCAAATTTTTGTCCAGCCCTGAGCAAATTCTTTTGTTTACGTCCTCTAGCTGTAGAAAAATCTTCTGAAAAACTTCCAATGTAAATTTCAGTTAGGCACAGTCATGCACGTCGTAAATACCAAAAAGGACCTCTGCTCCCTCGATGGCTATTTCTGTTGCTTGTCAAGACCTTCATCCTTGGCTTTGATGATCACAAAGATGTTAAGGACAAATGTAGTAATGGCCTCTTGGACAGCTGCAGCATCGTCATCGTCAAAAATCTGTAACAATATATCAGAGTGAATAAAACAGGATATCTGCCGATATCAGCAAATTTACTTTAATCCCTATTGACTTTTTAAGACCTTGTTAAATATTAGACATTGTAATATTAATCCAAACATCAACTGGTCACACCATTAAGGTTACGCAGAAGCATTATGTGAAAGCATGAACAGTGTTGATGGGTGAGAAGAAGTCTATCCCTTCTGTGTTTTTTTACATTGACGACAAAAGAGGACACAGAAAGGGTTGAATACGTGCTACTGATTCAACATTCTTCATCATACAATGCTGCTTAGTATGTATCCTCTGATATGATAATCCCAGCTAAGGTTAAAGCTACTCTTGAAATATAATGAACCCTTCAGTAGTACACTAAGTCATGTTGTCTCATTTACCCGGCAGACCTTGATGAACTCCTCAGGCTTTTCACCTGATGAGGGGTTTAATTGCAGCTTATTTTTGGGACTCAATGTTGTTGTCCTACAAAAATATGAAATATGAGATTATGTCAAGTGCAGACATCAGAATGCGACAACACAAAACTAACTGCTACACAGTTGTAAGCACGTGCCCCATTAAACATGTCAAGGGTCTTCTCAAATTTCTTCCTGACAGCTCCTCCCTTCCTCCTTTACAGGCTCAACAGCTTGAGTGATTGAGTGAGTCCAACTTCCCCAAGAAGGTGGACTGTAGTGGCTTCAGTGTGATCCTCCGAAGTTCCTCCTCAATCTGAGAGAGAGACCAAGAGAGAGAGAGATGGACAAACATCACAAGAAATATATATATATATATATCTATATATATAAATGTTAAGATTCATGGCAAGCTAAGATACACGACAGTTCATTTTAGCCTGTTCATAAAAAAAATTGTTATGGTTGTGGAATTGTGGAATTACACCTGCAGACTTGAGTTGTCGTTAACGTAAACTCCACCTCACCTGGTCTCAACCGCAGCTTCTCGGTAAACCTAGAGGTCTAGCTAGCGTGACCACAAAGCCAAACATGGCCGAGAATTGAACACAGTTTCTGTTCTTTTCACTCAGCAAAGTGGCTGTGGAAATCATGTTGGAAACCCACCCGACCAGCTTGTCAACCAAAAACCCGATTCCTTTAGTTTTTTTCCCCCTCGCTATTCTCCTTCTTGGAAGTTGACGATGATGATGTTAGCATGCGACTAAGTTAGCGCCGCAGACCAAGCTAGTATGACGGAGCATTATTACTGGACATTATGACCGGCAAGTTTTTAGTTAATTGTTCTTTAAATATATTTTATCGGGCAAAACCGTCAATTACTTGCTCACGGAAACCCTGCTACAGCCCTTAATTTATTTCACTGGAGACCTCTAGTTTGAGGCCACTTGCGAACATTGTCTTCAAGAAAAGCCTCTGGTTTACTTTATTTTTACTTCTACAACAATATGAAACCTGGAATGACTCTATAGTCTCAAAATTTCAACATACTTTCAAAAAGGTTTTGTTCTATCAGGCAAAACCCAGTTGGGTTGCTCTTTTCATTCTCTCCTTTTTGGCTCTCTCCCCCTCTCCCTCTTTCTCTCTCTCACTCCATATCCCCCTCTCTGACTGCCTGTGGCTCTCTCTGGCTGGGGGTAGCCAGGAACACGGGTGCTGTGATATGGACAGCTGGTCGCTCCATCTCTCAGGGCCCCAGGAAGTGTGAAATCTGGGATACCTTTCATAGCACATTACCCTCATTTTGGCAAAAAGAGAGAGACAGCACAAAGCCAGGAGAGCAAAACAGAAGGGAGGCAGTTATTTATACTGGAGTGAAATTTCCTACTTCTTTAAATGACCCTGGATCACGGGTCCTGTCATCAATAGTCCCTCATTGACTCGTTTTCTTAATTGATTGAGGGAAAGGAGAGCTAATATTTGTCATTTTGACACGTCCATTATGGCTCTGGAGCCTTGTCCACTGGAGCTTCAGATGTGTCAATAGATGAGAATGAATTGCAAGCAACAGTGAGCTTTCGGCTGACAACCACCTGAGGACCCAGTGTTTGGTATTAAGGTCATTTTGAAATACGAGATTTATTTACTGCAATTACTGCTGATGTCGAAGTTGCGTGGCTGATTTGCAAGTAACAACTTCATTATTGTTATTTCAGTTGCGCACAGGAATTCTTTTTGCCACCGTTTGTTCATTATTGTCAACCGTTCTGGACAGTGAAGTCAAAAACAACCACTCAAAGATGAAAGAAAGGTGAACTTATTTATTGGCCTGATACTCTTTGAAGGCTGGTTGAGAATTGCATTGGTATGACTTCAACAAGTGCCTAGGTCATGTTCTATTTTAAGTTTATTGGCTGTTATAGTTTTGTTGCATTGACAAATCTGGATGCTGTGAGATGCAATAGCTGGTATAATTTTAGAGAACATGATAACATGATGATATCTCTTTTTTGCATGTTCACACTTCACTCTTCATAATAAAGGAATTTGCTTCTTGTGTTTTGCAAACCCAAATCAAATCCTGATTTCATCACATTTGCCACTGCAAGTGTCACCGTCCCTGCTGGGAGGGAGACATATATGGTTTCATGCAGCAGAGCCAGTGGAGAGGGAAATGCAATCCCATTGTGAGCAAATAGATGAAGATGACTTATTTCTCCCCCCGCGAGCCCTCAGAGCTCGCTCATTACAAAAAGATATCAGAGACAACGTTGGTGGCAGGGAATGCCAAAAGGGGAATGAAAAAAGGACGAAAGTTTGCTGATGTGTGAAAGCAGATAATGTCGGGAGTAGCGTTTCAACTTTCTCTTATCTGATGGCGGACCTTTCTAAATGTATCGGCAGCCTTCTCGGCTCAGTGGCCGTCTGGCTCGAGAGAAACTGCACAAAGATTCTCCCGTCGATACGGTCAGTCCTCATTCGATTAGCACACCCCTCATCCTCCTCCTGTATTTGGATTAGTGGCCGGAGCGGGTGTCGCACATGTACCAGGGCTTCTGCGTGTTCCATCCGCAGCTTGTCAGTATGCGTGGGACACCGTGGATCAGTGTTTATTGAATCATTTTCCAAATAGGGGAAACGATAATTACAAGAAGTGGCGGCTCTGCACATTATGCAAGTGCTGTGCCATGACTTTGGAGCCAAACGGGCCTTCTTATTAAAGGCGGCTGGGCCAGCGAAGCTCCTAATCTATTTCCAGGATTTCCGAAGCTTCAGCAATCCAGGGATTAGACATTTTCTCACAGATTTAGACCCCTCCCCTCCACCCCCACCTCTTTCTCTCCTGCATCCTTTCTGCTCGGGCAAGCCCCCCCACTCCCCTCTCTCTCTCTCTCTCTCTCTCTCTCTCTCTCTCTCTCTCTCTCTCTCTCTCTCTCTCTCTCTCTCTCTCTCTCTCTCTCTCTCTCTCTCTTTCTCTCTCTCTCTCTCTCGCTCTCTCTCACTCTGGTAGTGTTGGCGTCTGCAGTTTGTCAACTTGAACCCTTTCTATTATAACACATTCACGCGCACACACACACGCACACACGCACACACACACACACAAACTGAGACATGTTCTTTAAATATGGAGCACACACACTCCGAGGTGCCTGCTCGGTTTGTGTGTGGAGTCATGTGGGCAAGCGAATATGGACTTTGCGATAGCAGTATCAAAGTCACAGGACGCTAACCTGCCTTCTGACACTTGCACATGTTGCCAGACTATGTGCACATGTAGTCAAACACAGCATGTGTCCTCACCGGGAGACACGCTTCCGAGGCCAATTGGCAGTGGTGACCTGCAACCCAGTCACCCGACCATTTTTCTTTACATCCCACTGCTGACACATGCACATTGAAATGAGCACAAACTGACAGCTGAACTAATGTCACTGCACCCAGCCAACTTTGTTTTATTGTACGTTTTAAACATACAACATATAATGTGTTAATTTAGCCTTCTTAAGTTACCTATACAGTAAATAGATTGCAGCCCATAACTCAAGGTTTTGATCCAATCAATATTTTGGAAACGCAAAGTCTTCTGACAAAATATACATTGTTAAAGGATTAGAAGGAATAGGAACCTGTCCTCTGAACAAGGGCAGAAATGGGGAGAAAAAGTTTTCATATTTAACTGGCTTAGTTTGGATGTAGTCCTCAGTGGCTTTTGAGGTCTTTTTTATTTTTTATTTTATTTGAGCAGTCTAACGGGGATACAAAAGCCTTTTTCTGTTATTTAGAAGAAAACATTTTTTTGTGGTGATATTTTATCAGCCGCTGTTGGTACCATTTTGCTGACTAATCATTGGTGTTCATTAAATAAAAAATAATAAATAGGTAACCCAAAAGCTTACAAAAAAAGGTTAAATCCACGGCAAGAACAACACTGCTGTGTAATATAGTTTATGAGTCAGACAGCTGTACTCAGAGCAGGGAGGTCAAACTAGTGGGGTCAGACAATGTGAAACATGAGGGACAACTGGCTGTGTGTGGGTCACTGAGGCAGGGTAGGGGTTTAGCACCGGTTGTAATCAGCGGCACTCAAGCTATGGTCCGGATGTCACAGTGAGACAAGTGAATATAAATTTCAAAGAAAGACATAAATATGAGGACACATGCTAGCACACGTGCTAACACAGAGGCGCAACGCATGCACGCAAATGTCTGACAAAGATAGATATACTGTCAAACATGCCAGCCGGTAAGCACGTGCTACATGTTTGCCTAAGCGATGTAAAACAATGCGAATCATTGTGATTGCTGTCACTTGCTGTGACTCGTCACCCCATGGACTTATCTTTACTCCCGTTCGCTCTTCAGTGGGATGCTGCTTCACCCCATCCTTTCGTCTTTTCATTTGTCACTTCCTCTCCTGGTGACTATCTTACATACACACGAAACAAAACTCATCTACTGGCACTCAACAAGCCGAGATACCGGACAGATGAGCTTTTCAGTGGGGAAAATGTTCTTTTTTCCAGTTGGGGGTCTTGAGTCTCCTGTCGGCAGGGTCGGATGTGTTCAAAGTGCTGTCACGGGCCTTGGGAGGTGGGGTTTCAGGGATGGACATTTCCCCCCGCCCCCTTACTGCGCTCCAAGTTAATCATGGAACGGCTAACTCATGCCGCTCCCGCGCTTGAATCACAGACAGTCAGTAGAGCTTGGAGGATTCTCAGCAATGGTCGAATTGAGAGATATTGGCTGGCATAAAGGTTCTGCTTAAATTGACATATTCATATTCTAGGCTACAAAGAGGTTGAATTTTTCTAAATGGAGGGGGTACTCAGTTTATTAAACGGAGAGTCGAGAACAAAAAAAATTGTGGAATGAAGATGAGAAAATATGGAAAAGGGAGGAATACGGGAAATTGAGCTGCAGCTGTAGGCCTTTGGGGGTGATAAGCTTATCTTAGTTTGAACCATTTTAATTTAGCAGTCGAAGCAAACAAAAAAGAATATTTGATAAAATATTACAGAGGTAGGCTGACCACTTAAAAAAAAGAAGGATTTGGCACATTTAGACTTCATAAAACAAGCTACTCCTGGGATGCAAACTGAATGTGACTAGATGAGACAGTTAAACACACTCTTCCCCTTCGCAGAGTCCAACCCCCTGCACGGCGCTCAGGTGGGACGTGGCCTCGGACGAGACATGTCACGACTCGCCTGATGGGATCCACAGAGCGGAATAACCAGGTCCGACAAACAGTCCCCCACCTCTGCCTGCCAGTTTTCCTGTCCCCCCCCCGATTCCCCCCTGTTCTCCCGAGCAGCCTAGACTTGACCAGCCATGGGACGTTGGGGAGGGACCGGGGAGGGACCGGGGAGGGACCGGGGAGGGGGAAGTTTGGATTAGACCTGATCCCTTCAGCTTTCAGCACGAGGCAGAGGAAGGCTGGAAAAAGAGGCATTCTATCAGCGAATTAAACTAAGATTCATCCAGGGCTTATGTGATTAAAAGGGGAAGAGGACAGCATCAATTAACAAAATCCCTCCCCAACATTTTCGCCAATATTTGTTTGAGGACGTGCTGTCTGCGATGTAAGCCCCTTTTGATGCACATGCACAAATATTTGGAGTTTATTTCACTGCGGTTTGTCATAGAAAATGGGCCTGTGGCTTTTAATGTGAATGGCAATTTAAAAGAACTTGTGCATGTTGTGAAACTGACATGTTTACGCCTAGATTATGCCGACTAAAAAACGGCAACAAAACAGACATGTTTTGTTGCTAAACTTGACAATGCTATTTTCCTATCTGAGTAACATTCAGAAATCCATCTGTAGCATTTGCTTCAAAGAGAATTTTGGCTTACATTCTCCGGGAGGCAGGTTAACTCAGAGGACCTTGTCTTTGTGTGTCACCTCAATATGACCCCTGTTGAAATGTCACAGTGAGCGGGCTGAGCCATCACAGAGAAAGGATTTTGCAACACCTTTGTGTACAGTGTGTCGCCATCTCATTAGCCCTACAATATGGTGATCTGACATCCTCGAGGGTTCTCGCCGCTCCCCGAGACGTCTGTAATCTCAGTTGACACCGCTCCCCCGCTCATTGTTTCCACCACCATTGTTCGCCCGCCACATCATCGGCTTGATAAACCACGGACATGTCACTTACAATTGGCTCCCCCTGATTAGCTCAACAGGCAAATAATAACAGAGCCTGCACACAGGCATTAATAAAAACACACTCAGAAGTCACACGCAAACAAGTGGCATCTCATAACCGTGATCTTATTGCTGTACAAGTGCGTCCTTAAAAGTTGCTTCTTCGACTATTAAGCCTAATTAATGGGCCTGGTGTGGAGGGGCGATAACCGCTAAACAGCGATTATCGGCCAGCGTGACACTCAATAAAGAGCCACTCTGCACACAAAAGCCTTGGCTGCACTCAATGGCTAGTGGCAGAAAGGAAACAAGAAGGAAGAAGAGAGGAAAGGGGGAGGAAGTGTGAGAGGAGGGGCCGTAAAGGAGGGAGTTAAAAAACAAGTGAGTGATGGAGGCAGGCGCTTGTTAAAACGGACGTGGTTGGAGTGATGCCGGGAAGGAAGTAGGGGAGGGGAAAAACAGGGTTGAGAAGAGAAAAGGGTCCTTTATCCCTGATCCCCAGAGTGTGGACCAGAGTGTGAGCAGCCAGATCAGAGGGCTCTGCCAGCCATCAGGGGGTTCACGCTAGTGTGGCTGCAAAGCACAGCTTTCTGAGACACACGGAAGTGGCCCCTGGGCACATGCTGGAAATAAGATGTTACAAACAGGTTTTGGGTATGGCTATGAAAGCCCTGAGCTTCAGCCAGTGATGACTTTGTCAATCTGTCTTGCATGCTGACACGCCCCAGCTTCTGTTTCTTCCACTGTGTATTAAAGTACAGACAGTTTTTATTTAATGGCTCTGTTTTTATCTCTTTTTGTCTCTGGTACACACTCGCGCCTTGTAACTGGGCTACATTTTCAGAGACAAGTCCCAGCGCGACTGCAGCAATTCCAAATTCATTTGGGTTCTATCAGACTGTCCATTTGTTGCAGTAGACTAGACGTCAATATTGTCTGTTTTTAGTAGCACCTGTGCAAAGGTGTTTGCCATGATAGAGGTGGATAGGCACAGCGGCAAGCAAAAAAACAATCACTGTAAGAATTTATTTTTTGTTGTTCGTGAATTTGATCCGTCTCTGCTGACTTCAAATCCCACCTGATTCACACTGTTAATTAAAAAAATAATACAATCACTTTTTTTCAATTGATAATGTTTATTGCGCTTCCCAGATTGAGACCTCAAAACCACTGCTCAGGAAGCAAGGGGGATGGATTATTTGTAGACATGAAGACCAAAAATGGTATGATTTAAAAAATCAATGTTGTGATTTAAAAAATGAAATCAAAAGGGTGTTTTTACAGGTAGTGGTGGGAAATGTGATCTGGGAAGTCCAGTTGTAGCAGTAACACATCTGTGTTGTATAACACGCAAAAACACATCACAGCATTTTATATTACTTTAGACCTTTTTACAGCTGACATCATCATTGTTTATAAGCTGAAAAGGGGGTCTTTGAGGCAGGATTTATAATTATGATTTCATGGTTAATGTGTCACTCACAGTGACGATCATTTATCCACAGTCTTAACTTTTGTGAAATAAACAATGGAGCGACACTGTTTAGGTAGCAAAGTTATCTCCTTGTACATAGTTGGCCAACCCATTGCCATGACATTGCATTGTGTGACAGCAAAATGTTCATTGCTTTTGCCAGGAAATTCTGTCAGAGCCCCTTGCGTGGGCAGCCTCATTGAAATGATTGGGAAGATAGCTTTTTTTCATGCAGTACAAAATCCATCTGAACACGGCCCTGGCAAACAGTTAGATAACCAACTTTCATGTGTCACAGATGATTACAATAACAGCCCATTTATTGATCTTTGTTTAAAGATGGCTTAATTAGCATTCTAAAAGGTGCTAACCAGAAGCAGTTTTACATTATCAGTTATATATTTGCTGCAGTTGCATTGAATTTGGAGAAATACTGTTACTGCACAGTTACAGTCATGTCTGGTCTATTTATATAGTGTAGGTATATACTGTGTGTCTACATGGTCATTCATTGGCATCAAATGAAAGTCTGTTGTTCTGTCATTTGTAGGAGATTTACAAGTCTCAGCAGATCTTCTCCTGCTTGTTTGTTTGGGATGTGGGAGTTGCTGTCAGTTCATTGATGTCAAAGAACTGGCAACACTGTTATAAAGTAATCACTGGCAGATGCCGTGCTCAACACAGTGGCACTGGCTGCTCATTAGTAGGGGTGTTACTGAAAGCATGGATTATAATGAACTGCAACAATATATGCATATAATGAATGAATCTCTCTGAGTATTTCTGAATGTCACTGTATATTCTAGGTAGATCTCAACATAATGCACGTGTTACCTGATTTCTGCAGTCACATTTGTTTCAGGGATATACTCTCTGAAGCACATACATTTAGCCTTGAATGGCAGTGTGGGTAGGTAAAACTGAGCTTTTTGAAAATGCTAATATGTAATTGTCATGTGATCTAGTGTGACGCTGACAACACTGAGGGCAGGAGGTGACACTACAAATAAGCTAGATGCTGGAGACTAGTTTGCATATGAGAGGGTCATTAGGAAAAGAAGGAGTTTCATTCCTTGCAGGATGTTGCACTCCATCAACAAGCTGAGGTGTCGCCTGGCCCAGGCATTTATTTTTCACAGGAGCTTCTCGAACCACATTCAGGCCGTGAAGGTGTTTGTCTGGGACATATGGACCTTTCATCACTCTCATTCCCTCTGTTTAAGAGGGTATTCCACAGCTCAGTGTGAGACCACCTTGAAATCTCATTTGGGGAAGCTGTTGTTTTGGGGTACTTTCTGTGTTGCTTTAATTTAATAAACCTATGCGGGGACATACACTCGCGGCTGGCTGCATGCTTGTGCGTGTGGGTTCGACCGTATGATTGAACCCACGCACACAAGCATGTAGCCGTGTTTGATCAGTGAACTGAGAAGAGTGAGATGGATTATTATGAATTAAAGAAAATGTGTTCTTTCTAAACAGAAAAAAAACTAAATGCTAGCCTATAATGCTAACCACATAGGGCTTGTTCACCCATTATTGGAAAAGACCATCTAGATTACATTTTCTGGTTATGGGTGCATGTGCTTTGGGTATATGTGTGTGCCAGTACATGCTGGTGGGTTATGGGGGGTTGTTGGGGTGATGTTGAACAAGCACAATGCTTCATAGCCCCCAGAGTTGTATCCCAGTTTGCGATTACATGCTCATCACAGTCCAAAGCAGCGCTAACTTGCACGAGATGTGCTCTTTGACTCCGGGTTGCCCATTCCACAGATACCTCCAGCCTTGCCACGCCAGGCGAGGCCAGTTTCCTCAGGCTTCATATTTATAAGCCCTGATGTGTGTGAGCTGGCGTGCGGCACGAGCAGCCGAGCGAAAGTGCAGCGGAAGCAAACCATGCTTGACGTGGCCATCTCATGTGGAAGGCGAGAGTAAATAAGATTCCAGCAGGGAGGAAAATGCACAATCATTGCCCGGGAACTGGGGCCTCCCATCACGAGATTCATGCAAACCTAAGCAGGCTCCTGCTTATTTTCTTCATTGAGGCTGAGTCAGAGTCCTTACTCAGTTAACCATTCTTTAGTGGTTGAGAAATGACTTGATGAATGTGGCTGGTCTCCTGCAGCAGCTAGCTTCGGGCAGATCTACGTACGTTAGCTTACACCACCGCGGGTCGCGCTTCAGAAATCCATCACTTTCCTCCCCCTCCATTTCTAAATGTCAATCTACACAATATCCTCCCCATACAGAAATGCTTCCCTTCAGCATGACTGAATTCTCCCAGGGAGATATGTGAAAAGACACAAGGAAATTCACTGCTATCAATAGAAAAGTGTCCTATGTTATTACAACACTGTGTGCACTCAAGTACAGGCTATAACTTAATCTTCGTGAGGAAATGGTGTTTGGGGCCTGGGAAAGAAAGGTAATTTGCATGTCAGAATAGTCGCTTGAATAGAGGACTTGAAACGAGGTTACTTGATATCGAACAAGTCTAAAAATCTGGCTTCCTATCTTGTATGAAGACCACGCATTACTTAAAATAGCCAGCGGAAGGGCCAATCATAATACTTTATTTTGAGAATGTAATTTTCTCATGCCTTGCCAGTAATTAACCTCCACACAATAAGGTATTGGAAGCACCACAGACACAATTCCAGCCCCACAGTTTTTTTTAAAAGACTAGGCTATATGATAGGCTGTGTGTAACAGGGGAATGGAGGAAGAGGGAAAAAAGGAGCCAAGATTCGACTTTATCTTCTGCAGGGAGTCTTTTCTTTTGCATTCTCTGCCTGGTTTTATTCAAAACTGCTGTTTCTTCACTTCTGCTGAATTGGGTTTTGTTCCTGGCTAATTCCAGCCCGTCTCAGTCCAGGGCTCGTGGGAACTGCCGCGATCGCTTACAATCACTTCAGTCAAACACCTGGGAGATAATTGACTGGGCTTCGGTCAAACTTGTTTTTTCCCCCTCTCTCTCTCTCTCTCTCTCTCTCTCACTCTTTCCCTGAGTCTTGACAATGGAGACAAAGAGCATAGGCACAAAAAAAGATCAGAATCACTAAATCCATTCCCAGACAAGGCACTGTATAGATGGTCCGAGTGCCAAATTGCCTTGCCCCAGTCTGGGCCAACAGAATGTGAAAATGGTTGAGGAACAGTTGTGGTTTGAGCTTGGCAGTCCCTAAGGAGATGTAGTGTTGGAGAACATAAGAGTGAAAAACACATAGACAAATGTATTATCTTTTTCATTCCTTAACAAATGCTTCCAGACCTCAATTCCCAAACCCAGAACTTGTAACATAGCAGAACTGTGGACAATAATTTATCATTTCTGCAAGATTTTGGACCCAGACTGGGTGATGTCACAGCTGGCCGAGATGCAGGAACATTTAAGGTTTGTCCTCTATGTAACCAACTATGGCTTATAATACAGAAGGTGTTAGTCAATTTATTCGGCCCCTAGTGCATCTTTGGTCTGGTGTAGATGCATTTACTTCCACTCAAAACAAGACTCAAACTATCAAATCCTGTAATGTCTCATTTAGTTTATCACTAGAAACCAAAATGTCAGTAGTTCTCAAGGTTATTGTAGGATAACCACCGCTTCACCGGCTTTATCTTAATAAGGTGCTGGAAGTATCAAAAAGCTCAAACTGGGAAAGAACACCAGTTGCAGAACACTAAGGTGGTCTAAGTGTGCGGATATCTTTTCTACTAGTAGTTGTCAGGGTTGAAAAGTGTCTTTCACGGATGCAAAGCACAACATAAAATATGAAAATGAAATGTCAAAGTGTGTCTTTGTTGTTGTTTTTCTAAGATGTTAAATTGAGGGCACTGTTGCAGCTTTTTCCCGTCTCACTTTTCTGTATGAAAGGTACGGGGACGGAATGGGGGGGCCAGAGTTGTTCCACCACTGAGCCGGCAGAGGAGGTAGTCCTAGAGCTGAGCTGACGTCTGTGTGAAACGGATAGCCGGCGCGGTGGAACGGGTGTGACGTTTTGGTTATGTTTATTTATGAAACGCTCGCAGTAGTTAGCAGCTAACCTACAGCAACTGAGAATGGCAGCGAATTGGGGAGACAACGAGATCCGGGAGCAACTTACCCTTCGAGCAGAGGACATCAACACTCAGTTCACCCGCCATCATTATTTAGGACGCAAGTCGCTGCCCGACGCTTGGGATATTCGTCACACTTGACGCCAACACTGTTGCGTAAAGTGTCATGCCTCTTTTGCTCCTGGCATTAGTGTTTGGTACAGTGTGGAAAAGCAAAGCTGTGGAATCTCTGTGTGAAAGGTGCTACTGAAAGCAGTTGAAGCGTCAGCTGAAGTTGAAGGCTTTGATATGACTGTTGGAGTGCAATTGCTGAAAGCATTTAAAAGTTTAGTTTCAAGTTTACACTCTGTATGGAGTAGTCAGTTTGTATGGAGTTTAAATGCTGAAAGCAGATAAAGTGTCAGTCTACATCTTAGTCATGAAAGTAGTTGAAATGTCTGGGGCTCTATGAACATCAACGGTATCTCCTAGAATCTATCTATAACATTGGTGATAGGTGGCACCTTCACTTATCCCTCAGTGCTGCTGCTCAATACTCCCAGATTGAATGGCACACATTTCTGTTTAGGAAAGAAAGGGAACTAACTAATCAAATTTGTATAAGTGTCTGTCAGCAGCAGGGGCAACCATCAAATCACACTGTTATTCGTCATTATGCAGTATTTAGATTTTAAAGTTGCACTGTTAAACATAATCATCTCCTAGTTTCATATCCACCGAAAGTATTTAGTATGAAACAATCCTGCATTGTGTTCTTATCAGTGAATGCAACTTAGTGAATTTATGTTATTGACTCGCTAATCTTATTCAAGGTCATGATCCACTATAAATATAATCCATAAAAAAAAAACCTTGTAAACAACAGTGGACTGAGTGGACTTCTTATCTTACTCTTGGCAGCACAGTAGTTCTCATATACTGTACAGAAAATGATTTATCTTCCATAACATGTGGCCACCTCCCGACGAGAAATCACATTTTAGCGTGGAGGTAGTTATATCTTTGCCCTGTTTACTCCAGCTGCTTGTGGGGCAGAGGGTAAATTCAGGGTAATTATTATTAGGATATGGAAATGTTGACAGCTTGACATAGCCTGGCCCGCCTTACTCGCAAAACGACTCGCAAAGACAACACAGTGACACAGTAAGTCTCACCTGTTTATATGGGAGGCACTCCAGCTCGGACTGGAGTCTCTGGAGTGATTTCATTTTGTTTGGGTGATCGGTCTCCCTGATGCATCGGTTCCTTCACATCTTTGGATTGTAATGCTACTTTGTGGACGATGCATCCTTTCATTATGAGCGTGGCCTCATTATCCATTTATGTGGCTAATGCTCTTACCCCTTGTGGGCTGGCATGGACAGGAAAAAATAAGTGCTTATAAGTAATTCTGATATGACCAGCGTTACATGCTACAACAATGCTCTAGCAATTTCAATCCCTACCCCCTGTGACCACCGCTTTAGTCGTGAATGCTTGTGTGGACTAAAACACTATACCATTCGGCATTGAAGCCATGCTAATAAAGTTTTATAGTCAAAATAACAGACCCCATTGTTTTGTCACTGATGTCTGCCCGCTTTCAAACCCAATAGACCTTTTGAAACCCCAAAATGATGTGTGTCTTTTGTTGACGGGTTCCGTCGATTATTTCACAAATCCACGAGCATTCATATGTCTGTGCCAACTTTAAACCTGAGAAGGAAAAAGCTGTTGCTATGGGACGGGACGATGCAAGCTATTCTGTCTGTCCCTTTGAGCAATCATCAAAGTCTTAAAGGGTCTGCTCATGTGATCTCTCCACGTTGTAACCTACTCGGGTTGCAGTTGAAAGCATGCTTCGATGGCTTGCATCTCAGCACTTCTCCTTGAACCCTTTGCTATTAGAAGTTCCTACAACAGCCGTAATGATGTCATGACAGATGTCGTTATCGAATGTCCTACGCTTTGTATTGCACCAACAAGCATGTTACCCACATGACACAACACAAATAAGCACCATTTTATTTTGCTGGGGTCACGCATGTGTAATTACTTCTCCATGTATATTATCACGGTGGCAATTACCGCCATACATTAGTATTATGTATCACGATATCCCTATATCTCATTTTCTAGCCTATCTTAGGATGACTGATGTCTTGAAATAAGAATTGATACCTCAAAGATCACTATCTGCAACACTGTAGATAGAACATTAACAGATTTTCTTTCCATTATCAGGCAGGAGCAAGATTAAATCATGTCATCTTCCAATTCCATATCTATCTTAGTGCTATGGAATACATCCTGGCTCAGACAGGGCTTTGGCTGCTGGAGGAATCTTTCACATTTCTGGCCCATTGCGCTTGGCTGGGCCTTGATGAAGCCAAAAGTACCTGCTTTAATTGCTCTGTTGTATAGACTGTACACAAGGCTACCCTCGCTAAATACAGCATGCTTAGATTAATGGGAGCGTTCAGCGTTGGTGCATATTTAATGAGGACTGGAGGCTGCCAGACTTTACTTTTCTATATGATGAGGCACACTTTCCCGTCTGTTTGTGACACTGGCATGATGCGTTGTGGCCCCCCAGTGCACGCCACCTGGCGTCCAGTGTGAAGCCAGATGAAAGCTGGTGTGCCTACTTAAGTACATCCCACCTAGTAATGACAAGCAAACAAATAAGGCTATCTGTTCATTTTCTTCATTTTTTTTACTTTTTTTTAAGGCAGCAGTGCAGCTTGGAACACATTGTCTGAGATGTATACTCTCATTCACAGACACACCCACCCAAGCACATATACACTCATACAGACAGAGCACTATGCACATGGACAGTTTGGTACTTTTCCACATTCACACACAAGAGTGCACCTGTTGTTGCTGCAAACACACACACACACACACACACAGATATTCAGAGCTTATCAAAGAAAAACAAGAGTTTACAGCCTGATATGTTACAGGATACAGGGTGTGACCCTGATTTACATTTGCATGTGGAGTGCAATGGACTACAGAGAGAAACAGCAGTCAGCAGAGAAGATAACCCCAAACATTCACTCTAAATTTATGCTAGGATCCTATTCCCTCTCACTGAATTAATGCTTTAATCTCTCCCTCTTTGTTGCATGTGTACTTGGGCTCAGGGTGTGTGTGTGTGTGTTGGGTGTTGGGAGGTTGGGGGTGGGGGATTATATTTCTTCGCAGCCACTGTTTTAGTAGTTCTTTTTGGAATGGAAGAATTTACCAACGAGGTCCGGAGCCTACGAAATTGCACCATTTCAGTCACTCCTCTATTCAAAGTCACACCAATAGTCCCCATCAGTTCTGCTGTCTTTGCATTTCTCCTCCACAAAGAAATAGCTAGTATTCTTTAATGGAAGATTACCTTCAAATGCAAGCTTAAAAGATTATGCGCTTTTATATATGTCTTTGAGGTCCATTATTCGATGTCATTTCTTGAACATTCAGTCCTCTCCCTCACTTCCCCATCTCTCCTTCTCTTTTGGTTGCTCTCTCATTTATCTGTGCATCTTTAATTCACCACTTTATCTTTTCAAATAACACTCACCTGCTCATATTGTGCTCCGAAACTTTCTTTTTTTTGGGCCAGACACCTATGTCAAATCTGCGACTTAAGGTACTGCATCTTTGATCCTGCGACTCACTCTGCATGCAGTACCACCAACACATCCGCTGACAGACCGTATTCATAATTTATTCCATTCTAAAATGAAAAATCAAACGTATGCTGGGGAATATTCATTGTTCCCACTGCCGTCCTGCCACCCGACTCCTCGCTTTATGAATTATTTTGACTATTGGTAATGATGTCCTGTGTTGGTAGGCCATTACAGGAGAGGAACTTAATTCGCCCATTGTTAATTAATTGCTTCATTCTTAGCGGGAGTAATAAAAATGCTATTAAGTTAAATACCTCTATCATTAACCTAACTTGGTTAATATGGGTATCAGTGGGGCTCAATAAACAAAAGCTGTAGCGCCTACCGCCACACAGGGGTAATTAAAAATGCACTGTCATTAATTATATTGGATGGAAGATTGTCCAATGAGTTTGGAGTCGTGTTGACTATTCCCTTCTCGAGCCAGCGCTCCATCTTCAAAGTTTTTATCAGGCCTGGACTTCCTGCTGTTTATCTGCAGTGTATGAGTCCATGCATACATTGTAAACCAAACTTATCTTATAATTTCACAAAACTAAGTCATTTCTGTACTTTTGAGCTGATTATTAACTGCAATAACGCATTTGTATTCAATTTCAGTTGCTGCTATATCAGTTGATGCCTTACTATTTAGTCATTATGCCGCATAGCACACCGCTCATATAAAATTCTAACAGATAAAAGACTGGAATTACGCAAACTGCTATAAAGTTTGTTTGATCAAGACACCATGAAGCAATTGGCAGGTTAAATATCTGCTATCTCAGCCTGTATAAACACCATAGATAAAAACCTGGTGACTGCAACACCTTTTGGAATTTAGTGGAAGTTTTTGTTGTGGATCAGGTACTTTTCCTTTGAGGCATGACACAAACACACTACCTGAACGTAACAGCAGAGGTAAAAGCAGCTGTAGTTGCATTACTGGGCTCATTCACAGCAGCACATGCGTGTGGGAAGCTGCAATAAAAGGATCAGTAAGGTCGACATTTGCTCATTCCAAAGCCTTATTGCACTAAAAACAAATGACTTTCTTTGACGCACTGCAAAGATTCCAGAAACAGTCAACTGAATTCCCGGAAGAACTTCTGTGTTGCATCAATAAGTTGAGAAGTGGGTGAACAATATTGTCAGTGTAGATATTAGCTTTGGAGATATTCTCATTTGTTTGTTCAGGAGACAGCTATGACAGCAATCACTCGCGCCAGGAACGGAGCCTTGAGATTAACATTGCCAGCTTTATGTATCTCCGAGCTCGTTGTTTTCCTCCTCTTCACGAGCTCACTTTTTTCCGACTCTTTCTCTTTCCTCCCCGTCTCCATCTTGTCACATTTCTGAAAAACTGGCGGCACAGGCGTGAAATTGATGTGATGAAAAACAACTGGGATATCTCTATGAGCCATTTGCTTTGCCGTTATGGCCACCCTCTCTCCCCTCAGCGTGACTCTCGGCTTTCTGTTGCGATTGGAGGCATACTGCAAATTAGCCAGCAGCTATCTGAGGTTACCCGCCAAGTGCATCGCTGACCTCACTCCCTGCCAAGCTCACCCCTCCTGGAACCAGCTACATGCCCAAACTCTGTTTCAGTGATGCTGGGCTTTCTTTAGTTTGTTTGGTATGTTTAAAATTCTCCCAGAAATGAGAGGTATGATCCATTATAATAATTTTCTTTGGCACGCCTTTAATATTCCTGAGTCAATTGAATTTATAAAGAGAAGGCGGTGCAAGTTTGGCATTCCTAATGTTGCTTCTGAAGGTAATGTAATTCAAAATTGCATTTACGCTGACAAATGGCTGTGGATACTCTAAGTAACTATGAAGTAATAATAAATAGGTATGCGTCTACGTTTCATGAGAGCTTAGATGAAGCATCGTCCTAAAGCCTGGTGGTGAATTATTTTTTTTTTTACTGACTTTCCGAACAACCGAGGAAATAGAACGTGCAAGGGCAAATACGAAAACTCTCCCCTCAGTTATGTTCATCCTAACATCTCCCACATGAGCCATGAAATTGCGCTCTGACTTATCCCGAAGCTTCACGTTTACAAGGAGAGATAAGGGCAGTTCAGACCTATTGTTGCAGACGGCATGACCCTAAACATGAAAGGGCATCTTGGCCATCTCCCATTGTGTGCAGCCACAGTATATATTGAGCTGCATAAACCCAACCTTTTGTGCGAAGTGAAAAGAGAGGGGCCTCTTAATTAAGCAAGTGAGAAAGCAAGTGACTTCCTACGTGCATAAATGAATACTCAAGAAAGTAACTGTGTCATCCTGGATGTGGATAAATGAATAAGTTGCTGAATGCAAGCGGCAGTAAGTGGGTTAGCATGTAAATAAATGAATAAGTTAGCAAATTAGTGTTTAAGTGTGTTAGCATGTAAATAAATGAATAAGGGAGTGAATTACAATGCAAGGGAGTTTGCAGGGTGAATAAAGACGTTAAGGAAGCGAGAGTGTCAGCAGTGCAAAGGAAGTTATCTCTGAAAAAAAAAAGAAAAGCCTTTGAGGACACAGTTGTTAAAGTGCTGCTTGTTGCCGGGCGGCACGAGGAATACATCTGGCTCGCGCATGTCATATTTTCTCATGTACAGATGACATGCCAATTACTCCTTAATTACACGCGTCATCTGGACTAAAGTGCCCAATGCCAGCACTGATTAATCCTGTTTATTGTGGCGGCGATGACAGTCCCGGTGGACAGAGAGCCCCACAAAGCACACAACAAGGGATTATGAGAGGGACTTGAAGAAGGCTGCAGGGACGGGCTAGCCAGGGCAGGGGTTGACTGATTCATCTTGAACTTGATTTCTACCACTGATGATCAGACATCACGACAAAAATAACTGATGGAAATCCAGAAAGTGGAACTGGCTGGAGGCATAACAACATTTGACTGGAGAAAAAAAAAAGCTTTAGTTTCCAAAAACACTGACATTGCCTACTCACGAGGAAAAGCCAACATTATTGCTCAGCACAATCTGCAATCTGCTTAAACACACTTTCATGTTGATGGATGGCTGCCAAGTCATTTGAATATCATGTCCAGTTGAAATCACCATTTTACACACATCAAAACCAATTACTTCCTGTCATCGTCACATCTGCACCTTATTATTTCTTCCCACTTAATATTGCTAACGAGGGAGAGAGAGTGCATTTGCGACACAATTTTATTTCCGAAACAAGATAGTCATGAGGGGGCAATGAGGTCATGTTGGCGCTGGCCGAATCGGGGTGTTTACATGCGTGTGAGAATCGAGGCCGTCCTGTAAATGAATACGTAGCACGTGTCAGCCAGATACCCATCGTAAGCAGGAAGATCTAAGACCGTGACCGGAATATGCGGGGGAGGGGAGGGTGGTAGCTATTAGATTAACACCGAGATAGTGGACGTGGTCGGACCGGCGCAGGGAGGCCAGCGGGGACCGGGGTCAGCCCCAGCGACGGGGACAGGGAGTTGGTTTATCTTCAGATGAGTGATGGAACAGCTCCGGAGCATGGCGAGGTGGATGCTAGCCTCCCATCGTTCTCAACCCTTTGTTAAAGTCCACACTTCCTGTCCCCAATCACTCCTCCTTGTACTTAGCCTCCATCTTCCTTCCCCTCCTTCCATATTTGCCTCTAATTCATGCCCTGTCTTTGTCCAAATCTTTCTATCACTCACAGCAGCTCACTCCCTCTTGCTTTTGTTACTCCCTGTCACACTCTCTTTCACCATTAGCTCCATCTCCATCCATCTGCTTCTTTTGTCTCTTTACTCTTTTTCACGAGGATGCCTTGGCAAAAATGGGTATTGACTGTGCCTTTTCTTTCCTCTCATCCCAGCTCCGCTTTACTTTTCTTCCCCCCTCCCCCCCTCCCCATCACTATGTACTCCAGCACTGTACATGCTCCTTTTAGGAGGTGATGTGAAGAGTAGTAGAAATGCACCCTGTAAGGGGAAAAAAGGTGATGATACAATCAGTTTTATTGTGCCGTAAGGATTTTTTCAGGCTTGTGGTTACACACCCCGTATGCAGGCTGTATGAAAGAATTGCAATTCGCATGCATTTTTTTTCTCTCTCTCATTCCCCTTTCCCTTCTCTTTTCATTGCTCAAAATAATTATACTGCAGTCTGGACTCAGGGGTGTAACGTTTCTGCTCACGTTTCCATGATACAAGAGTAAAAGGTAAAAAAAAAAAAATGGTTGTGCTGCTCCAGAAATTTCTACCTGTGTGTGTCCCCCCCCCCCCCCCCACTCCCCTCTCCACCTCTGCCCCACCTCTCTCCCGTGATGCTGTTTTAACGTGGAGTTCCACAGGGCACAATGCACTTCAGCTGACCTAATTCTTCCCTGGCGCTCCTCCAGTGCTAAGAGTACATAAGGACTGCACTGTCAAGGTATTCAGCCCTGTCTCTCTATTATTTTAGAAATCAAGCAACATCTGTTATGCTTTGGGCCTTCCTCGTGACTCACAGGAGGTTTTCTGCAGTTTGCAGAAAGATGCACCAAAATGTGCCCGTAGCCAGTGATGAGATCTCATTAATGTACTTTTCACATTCTGGAGTTCATTTAGACTCCTGCTGCTGTTTTAGTCAAAACATGAATTTCGTTATAGATATTTAAACAAGCAGTTCACAATCCAAACATGATCTAGTAAGCATGAGCGTGTCAGAAAAGAGGTAATTATTTTAATGCCTGCGTATTGGCTAGATTACACTGCTGCAAATATCAGTACTTTTAACAGGCCATGAATTTGGACTCGATAGATTTAAATTTGATACTAAACTTCAAAAGTGCCTTACTGGATATTCAGCATGACAACAAGCACTATTTCCATGTGCCCTTTGAGTAGAAACATATTTAACTTCACCTCCTCCAGACAAGCACGTCACATTTCCTCTAGTTACATTGCTGGGCACGTGGCATCTGTTGGAATTTTACATCAATTTCAAAGTTTGGGTTTGTAGCATTTTAAGTCTTGTTTATGTATGTGTGTGTGCAACCCAAACCCTCATGGTCCATGAATTTTAATATTATATATACCCAAGCAAAACACAAAGTGCCTAACAAGTCCCTGTCCAGAGCGCTAGTTTAGCACAATTCTCCACCAAGAGGCATAACACACCAGGCCTGTGCTCACAGCTCACCCTCTTTGTGCCACCACTTTCCAAATGCATCTTGCATGACTCACTGGTGATTTTAAACAAGCCCAATAACAGCCCCACAACACACGGCTCCGACGGGGGACTCCGACTCGCATCACCATGTGACCGTGATATTATTCATCTGTGGCGGGTGGGTGGGGGGCAAAGCCGCCGCTTTTCCCCGGCTCCTCCAAAACAGAGCTGGAGTAAGGAAGGGGAGGGTGCAACCGTCTTGTGTTGCGCCCCAGGCTCCTTTTTGTGTTTACCTGTCCCTGCATGGGACTGATGCTATTTTCAGTTCCAAGGCTCCGCCACGGCTAACTGGCCCTGGCCTCTTCATGCCATTTGCCTTGATAATGTGGGCTGGACTCTCAGCGGGGAAAGTAGCCACCGTCCCGAAAGTGGCTAAATGACACAGTGGAGTTCAGTGATGAAAAGGATTACATGCTTGCACGCAGGGTGGCAAGGCGACAGGTTCTCTGAAGGGCACTACAAAGAGAGGAGATGTGAAATCATCGCAGGAGGAGAACGCACTAGCTTACCGTATGTCAAAGGGCGAGTGTCGGCGTAATTTGTGGCGTCACACTGTTTATCTTGTGGCCTGCAATGCATGAGTTAGGAGCCTATGGAGGCTGAGTAAATGTATGGACCTAGTGAGAGATCTTTGTGTGGCACTGAGAAGAAAAAGGGAGAAATTACAATTTAAAATGTTATATTATATTCAATATTTTCAAATATGCAAACCAGTTGAATTAAGTCAAATTTGTTTATTAAAGAGTACTTTTAGTGTGGTCCTGTGTGATTATTTGACACCACATCAGGGTCTTACATTTGCACTGTGTATCCACTTACATTTCCTGCTGCTCCGTTTTGTATGGCATTACATCCTATGTTATTGTAGAGCGTTTGACTACTGTGAAATGTGACCACTTCCTCCGCTTCCTCCTAATAAGGAGAAAACAATATGACTTGTCAAGGGATAAAATCACCCGGGCACCAAAGAACGGAAAGCACATCAGATGACATGCGGGAGAACAAAGCATAAGCCATCTTTTAACAGTCTCAGACAACAAATGATTAGATGTAACACTCTGTTATACCTCTGCCCTCAATTAATTCCTATGAATCCAGCCACCATGTATTAAAATGGCCAGATGCTAGGATAGATTCTGTTGGGAGCAATGACATGCAACAAAGTGATATGAATCACCCCCCCTAACTCCCCCCCCCCTCCCCCTCCCATACACACACACACTGTGCAGCAGCTCAGTCTCAGAGGGCTGGTGACACAATTTATGGAAAAAGGAAAACAAGACACAGCCACTTGAGTATAGATGGACTGTCAAAAACGACACTGTTAAAAAAAGAAGAAAAAAAAAGTCAGACTGTATTGGAATCAAACATGTAGGCATAATTTCCACCACTGAATCGGCACACATTCAACTCTTTAACAGAGATGTTAATATCAGATTCCATCGGAGACTGTGAATGCAAATGGGAGACTCTTTACAATGAGTCAGAATATTCAAACAAAGATAATTATCTATGGATTAGCCCCATTTTGGCTTTGAGAGCTCCACTTTTCAGCTGACTCTTGGGAGAAATTGTTTAATCATTAAGACCCTTTGCTTTCTGAGAAATGCCAGCAGCACAACCCCGACTCAAGCAGGTCTGATTGTAGTTTGTCTGTGCATGGAGCCCGGCATATTCTCTGTGCATACTGAAAAGTTGTCACATTACATTATTTTTGAGCTGTGAGCCATTTAGCAATTAATCAACAGTCACTTTTAATTGATTTGCGATGTAATGGTTCCTGGTGAAGTACATTTATCTGCAAGGTTGTGCTCTGCAATTTACAATATTCAAACTCTTTCAGGGGTTTCAAAGGGTCAGGTCCGTCATATGACAACATGCTATGCATCAAATGGGTGTGAACAAGTTTTCGCACTCTGACCTATAGATTCAGTCCCCTGCAGACACGATATCTATAAGAGCGGATAAATGCAACAGCAGTGTGAAAGCAAGACCCAAGGTCATTCTTTGTAGCCGAATGATCGAAAACGCAGTGATGTCGGCCACGGAGCTGGCAGTCCACTGGCCCAAATATCTCCTCTGATGTGGTGCGACCAAACATCACCTATTTTTCATTCTGCACGAGTCTGTGACAATCTCCCCATACTTACCCATTCATTAGCATCTCTCTGCGACTGAAACAAAAGCTGTGGCATTTCAAAGATTACCTGTACTTGAGTAGGACTGTAGAACCCCCTTTTTTCCCCTTTTGATATGATTCTTATATCTACAAATCTCTACCACAGCACACGTAAATATCTAGCCTCAAGCAAGAATGTGTTTGCAGCAAAAGAAAAAAAAAAAGAATCAAAGGCCATTCAAGAAAGGAAATCATAACATAATATCTATATTTAGCTTCCGTTGTCTTAATTGGCATGAAGAGTACAATCAGATAAGCCTTTTGACTGTGACTCGCATGCCGCTTCAGGAGAGGGAGGAATATAGTTTACCGGCATACATCTTCTGCCAAGATTTTTTTCTCTCTTTTTTTTTTTTTTTTTTTTTTGGCAAGTCTGTGTTCATTATGGTGCTATTACTCAAGTCGTGAAGAATCTATCTGACCAGTTGCTACTGTACCGGCAGTTGGCTTCATCTGTTGGACACATAAACACCATATAACGACTGGGAGGTGACTTTAACCACTTTTTCATCATTAAATCCCTGTTGTCTGAGTGTTTTTATGTCTGCCGCAGTCACACAGCCAGCCACCACCGAGCCACATGTCACTCCCATGTTTCCCCCTATATTACGTCTCTGTGGTACTGGTCCATCTGGACTCTATGAGGTCACTGCACACACCACCTGCTCAGAGCGGGTTTCGCTGTTGCTTCTGGGTAGCATCTCTGGGCACGCGTGGAGAGGCAGATGTATAGATTGAGTGGTACAAATGCCCTCAGATACCCATAAGCATAGCGCACACACACACACACACACACGCGCGCGCGCACACACACTCGCATAATGTCTTACTGCACTCACAGGGCATACACTGGTGTGCTCACACACAGTCTGCACAATTTACATATCCAGTCCCACAACCGTTTTACAGGTTTCTGTGCAATTTTGTGTTTAATGAGACTTACTGTATGTGGTTCACTAATTTAGGGAGACAATTGCTCCTTGCATGCTCAGGTGGACTTAATGGGCTTACAAGACTGAAAATTGGATCGGGTTAGCGAGTTCCATGGAGTGAAATTCTTACGTCTAAACAGAAAACTAACCAAGTTGTTAAAGATCGAATGCAACAGTGTAGTGTCAGAATCACATTATTCATGAACTTGCTAAGAACATCCCTGAGACAATGACAATTTACATAATCTTTCAGGTAAATGTATGAATAGAGGAAGACAATAACATTTGGCATTGAAAGGGAATTCTTGCTGCAGGACTCAGTCTACCCAACAGATGCCCCACTGTGTTTGAAATGTCCACAAAGCTTTTGTTTTTATTTTGCCGAGGTAGTGTTGCCTATACACGTCCTGTTGACACTGTATACACGGTTGATACTGCCACCTGTCCTTTTTATTGCCTCTGAATGGACAAAGAAATACTCTGCAAAAGGCTGAATTACACACTTTGATATACTCTACACGCCAAACATGGACATTTGAGTTTACTGTCTTGTCTGGAGTTAATTCAAGAACGGAGCAAACAATGGAAACGAATTATCTTGGGAAAGAACGATGATTTAATTAACGCTATTCACACAAATTGCTAAATAACCTACACTATCGTTAGGGTGGAGAGAGGAAAAAAACACTTTAAATGTGGTAGACATCCACTCTAATATAGCCCTCCATTTTCATTTGCTGAAGCTTTTTTTTATGTTCGTGATAATTTCCTGGAAAGACATGATGAGACTGTTTTATTATTTTTGCACGAATGACATTTCCTTGTGGTTATTGCGCAGTCTTGCGGGGATCCCGATCGGTGCCGTGACATATTTACAGGACCAGCCTTGTGAACATGTTACTGTCACTTATTGGGGAGCTACACAAGGTCAGGGGCGTCAATCCACTCAACTCCGAGGTGCTGTAAAGTCCCATCTGCTCTCTCGATCCAACCCGAATGCATGGCTGACGATGGGCAGTCACTCTGTGACAAATGGACCTCGCCAAAAATATCATTGATCCTGAATGTCGAAGGCTACATATCTCTGACATATTTCTAGTTTAATGGTTACGAACTACAAAACCAGATTTAAACCCCTTTAGTTAGATTTGCTACAATTTGACGTTCACACTGGGGAAAAGAAGAAAAAGAAATGCCCATTCATCATTTAATTCCGTTCATGAAACATTTCAAAACAACGCTGAGATCATGAGTTTGAGGTCTAACTCAAATCGAGATTCTGCAGGAATTCCATCAAGAAAATATTTTAACTGAAGTATTTGGAATTCATTTCAAGATCCCGCTACTTGTTTGGTTGACATTTCCGAAAAGAATGTACAATCAGAATTGGTCGTGTGATTTTTTTTAAATATATATATATATATATATATATATATATATATATATATATATATTTAAATAATAGTGGGTGTATGGATTGATAAAGCATGGTGTGGTTTTAAGATGGACATTTTTTGCAGTGCACGGAGTTGATTTTACTATGTGCGCAGCCAGACCCCGCCTGCTCACCGCGCGTCACTGGCGAGTAGTGTGGACTCGGAGTCACTCCCCTGCCTACTTTTAATAGCTTTGTCATGTGATGGAAAGCAGTTGTAAGACAGGTGCCCTCGGTTCATTCTCGGCGAGGGGCAGCAGTTGCCTGTGTGAGAGCGAGTGGGAAGCGTGTGTGGATTTCTTTTTTACTTGATTTCTTTCTTTTTTCTTTTTTTTTTCTTTTTTTCTTTTTTCGGGCCGTCATTCAGTGGCTGGATGGCGTGGGACAGGTGTAACCAGGACTCGGTGTGGAGAGAATTAGAGGTGAGCGCACTTCTTTCATCTTTCTAGCCCCCCTGGACTTTCTTCTTCTTCTTTTTTTTTTCGCCCTGGAAACGCTGGACAACACTGACTACCCGAGACAGTGATTTCCACTATAAGTCTACGGCTCTCTTCTCCTCTGCTCTGCTGGTGCTGGCGGTGGGCATGCCGGTGTAGTGCGCGTCTGGACACAGTTGAGGATGCGGGGGATATACAACACGGGAATATATGACAAGTGGAGGGGATGTGCGGGATCTCCCTTTTCACCTCAGTTAAAGATGTAGTTGTCGTAACGCGTGCACAGGCTCCAGATCAGTGCTCTGCCCCCCATATGATCTCTGCTCAGTCGGAGCGAGTGTTTGCAAGCTTGCGGATATCCTTCCAGCCGCGGACTGTACGCGCTCCGGTGCCGAGAAGGTTTTCATGCCCAAATGACTGAAATGTCTCAAAGTCAGGTATTTTCGCTGACGCATGAAATCCACTGACGATAACAATCCCTTTGATGTGCTGTGTCGGGAGAAGGCATGTTATTTTCAAAGGCAAGAGCAAAGGTTGTCCACGCTGAGGACTATCTGGCATTGCGCAGGAGCATCATAATACTAACGGCACCGGGCACGTCTGTATGCCAACATCCCGGCCGGTGGAGTGTTGCACTGGCTGGAGAGCAGCATCGCATCCAGCTAGACTTGATCATTTCACGTTTGGGCGAATTTCCTTTTACCTCCTGCGTAATGTTGTGCCTCTTTGACCAAGTAATAGCTCCCGTCGTCTTTTTTTCAAAATCGTTCTTACCTTTTCCACCGTTCTGATTGAAGTGCACACAGATAATAAGGCACATCAAAGGGATACTTCTTCGTCCCCTTCCTCCTAATTTACCGAGTCCACCAAGCTTGTAGACATTAAAGTGTACCTGGCAAGACTAAGGTACTTGTCTGCACAGGAGTCACCACCAGTGATGCTTCAGAGGTTTTCTCTGTAACGACACGATGTGACTGCAGTCTGGCTGCATAGCTGCTGTTATCTACGCTGCGTGATGAGAATGTGAGAGAGAAAGCTGCCTGTGCTTTTATCAAAGTAAGGATGTGTTTTTTCCAAAACGATGTAGGGATTGCGTTTTATTCACATGCGCTCCCTTTGCACTTTAATCACCGGGGCATACACATGCTGTCACTTCAGCCACGCAGGCTTCAGGAGAGAGTCTTCTCGAGCGCTTGTAGTTATCCGCCCGCGTCAGTCCCACAAATGTACGCGATTCCTTTTCGACACATTCTCTGAAATGCATGCACGTAGACCCGATAATGGAACATCGCTGTTTCTACGGGAGAACTCGTCCAGGACGTCAGCATTTCCTCTAATAATCTTCCGTAGGGCAGGTGCTCTATGTGCGTGGCGTGCGTAAATCACCGGAGCGCTGTGGTGCGCCCGGTTTGACTGTCTGGCGGCGCTATTTGCATTAGTCCACCAAGAAGTCCATGAGATAATTGGGCATAGATTGGGGCATAGGACGTCCATCCTCAATATATCCCCCACATCGTTGCTACCGTATTTGTTGTTTTTTCATTCCGTGCCCTGTCAGACTGGATCATCTGTCGCCCTCGCTCTTGCGGTTGCAACATAACGGATTTGTCTCATCATAGTCTAAGTCATCGTGCATTCGCGTTGGTGCGAATCCGACGACAGGATGAACTGTGACAGCGGTGTCTGGCCAGTTTTTCCTACTTGGCACAGTATCCGTCTCCCAGCTTTGCCCTGAGCCGAACCTGACTCTCATTCCTCGTCAGTCTGCGGGTCAAATACCTCCCGGCTTCGCCCGAGGATATCTATTTTATATCTGTCTTAAGGCCATACTGTGGCGTGCGTTCATCGGCTGACATGCTTCCTACACATAGTGCACATCCTATTAGTCAGGAGCCAGTTGGGTTGGGTTTGCATGTGCGCAGTCACAGAGTGTAAACACACCTGGACTCCGCTGTGTTATTGCCTTTTTTATGATCAGACTACAAATATCTTATTAAAATGAGTGCATTATCCATAATGATGATAGGCTGTCATTATCTGGAGAAAAGCAATCAATACTGTGCAACATTTAGAAATATGGATCGTACTGTACTGAATGTATGATAAATATTTCATTTTAAATTATCTTGCAAAAATCAGCTAAGCCCCATAACTTGTTGCCACCTCTATGCCCTCCACCAAAACACCTTTTCACATATTGATTTCCTGTCCAGAGTCCCCTCACTTGCAGCCGATGATTAGCGTGGGGAGGAAGCGGGGACAGCTGCTACATACAGTACACATGGGCTCGATTACACAAAAGTGGCTGGTGAATAACAAAATGTCAACAGGCAGCATTTAGCAGGCCTGCGCCTACGGCAGTGCTCGGGGAGTGATGGTGGGAAGGCACGGAGCGGAAACAGGCTGCAGGTTTGCATGTTGTTGTGCAAAATCAGCTGACCTGCAGAACTGTTCTGATAATAATCAATTGAGACAAAGTAAGAAAAAGCAGTTCGGTGTAGGTGGCAGATATAGTCCAAATGATCAAATATCGGAATGTGAAATTTAACTTGTCATTGAGATGAGAAGCTTAGGCTTTGACTTTTTTACAAACGTATGTATTTCCTTTGTTTAGGACTCAACAGCAGGTGTTCAGAAGACATTTGTCTGATGTCCAGATTTGGATTCCCCCATTGTTTTCAAACTTGGCACCAAGAATGTATCTTCTAATTTGCATATGAAATAGATGTGATTTTTGTCTGACCATCCTTGTTGTTTCCTTTATTTGTTTACCTCCAGTGTGCTGCCTTGGTTGGTGAAGACCAGCCCCTCTGCCCAGACCTCCCTGAACTTGACCTCTCAGAGCTGGATGTCAGTGACTTAGATGCCGACAGCTTCCTGGGTGGCCTCAAATGGTACAGTGACCAATCGGAGATTATTTCCACCCAATATGGCAATGATGCATCCAATCTTTTTGAGGTAAGTAAAGCTTACAGTATGTTTTTGAATCCCGGCATCGATATATTTTCATATTCATTATGTTCATCAATATGTATAACATGGCATGGTGCTGTTTCTAAGCATCGTGGTGCTATGAAGCATCTTTGCATCCGTAAGTGATTTATTATGTGCTCTCCCAGGGGTCAGGAGCGAGCTGGAATGATTACAACGCACAATGAAATCTTGAACGCGAGCCAAACAAAATGTACAACCGCTACCAGTTTATAAACATGCTTTTACATTGCTCCGAAGTACAAAAGGGGAGATAACCTGAAGAACGATAAGCCCAGGAGGACCTTTGTCCCCATGTTTGTATCCTAGCCTTCTTATCAAAACGTTGTGCGTTTATTTCAGCCGAGAGTCAGTAACTGCGGCACACATCTGAGAGAACGCTCCGGTAGTAAACTCTGGACACGGCGGCTGTATTGCAAAACGCTTCTCAAAGGTTGGAGTGTAAAACTTTAATCTTTGCTTCCTCCTCTCTCTACCTATTTATTTATCTCTGTCTCCTCCTATCCCTCTCTTTCCATCTGACTCCCTCTCTCTCTGTCCTCATCTGGTGACAAAAACGAAGTCCACAGAGGGTGATGATCTGGCCAGGGCCATAAAGCCATCGGTCTTGGGACTGAGTTCCAGTCCCCAGTTCATTATAAGCCTTTATCAGTGCCAGAGATAGACAAGAAAGACTGAGATTGGATGCTTTAGCCTCGCCTCGGGACGAAAAACCCTGTCTGAGAAGGCCGTGTGTGCCTATGGCCCTGTCATGTGGTCACGTTTTCAGGGTCTCTGTTTTGTCTTTTGTCTGTGTGTGTGTGTGTGTGTGTGTGTGTGTGTGTGTGTGTGTGTGTGTGTGTGTGTGTGTGTGTGTGTGTGTGTGTGTGACTTCTCAGTGGTCTTGCAGGCAACAGTTGATAACAGACTGAATTCTTTCCACGTTTCACCTCCTCTCTACTACTGCCACCTTTTTCAGAGTCTCTTTATATCACCACACATTCTACCTCTGTTGACCACCCCAACACACACAAGTATGCGCACACACACTCTCACACGCACACACAGAGGAAGGGGCGCCTTAAGTACTAGCTGGTGTGACCGTGGCTCTTCTGTCGTCTGAGAGTGATATGGCTTCCAGCCACTGAGTGGCTCTGGGGATGGATAAAAATACCAATGAGAGTGTATGCATGTGCTTGTGTGTGTGTGTGTGTCATTTTAAAACACAATGGAACTTAGCACCCACTGAGGACCCTGGTGAGGGAACTAGCTCTGAGCAAGAAGCCGTGTCTGACTCCCAGTCAGTATTTTGTGTGCCTGCACAGGCACATGCCCATGCACACCAGCACACGTGTTTGCATCTAAACGAATGCTGTACGTTGCAGTGAGCGAGTGATGTTTTCACACACTGAGCGAGCCAGCAGCTATTGTATTATGCTGAGGTTATGGAAAGGCTTCAAATCAAGCAGTGAAAACTGGGGTTTCAAAGCAAGTAATGCATTTCCCTGACTGTGGAATTTTTTTCTCCATCTTTGGAAAGTTTCAAGTCACCATATGAAGTGCTCAGTTCATCATACGGCAGGACCCAGCTAATCCTACTTAATCTGACAGGGGAAAGTTTGCCGCTCGGCAAGGATCACAAAGCTGGGGCTGCAGCTGTACTTCCTGCACCCCCCCACCCCCTGATTGGCCCCTACACAGGGCAGAGAAGCAACCAATCAAAAGTTTAAGATTAGAGAACATGTTAATAACCGGGCAGATTTACAGCCTGCGAGTGTACTCATTGTTTTCTTTCATTTTCCCTTCCTCTCGAACGTATACATCAACTTAACAAATCAGCGTGTCATCGTAAAACTCGGGTGGCAGGTGATCAAGCCTGGTCCGAGTTACATGTGTAACAGCTGGGTGCAGCTGTCACACTGAGGCCCCTCTTTTAAAAGACCCCATCAAACGATGTGCTCCCTGGAAGTTTGAACCGGCTTTCATTAGTTCAAGTAAGTCAACTGTTGAAATGATTTGCAGCTCAGAAAGAAAGACAAACACCTACTGTTCTTTTTGGACCGGGGCTTTTATTCAGGTTGCAGTTCCATGTGACAGACGGTAGCAAATGAGTAAGCAGAGTTTGTCGTGGTTGAACAGTTGGGACCTGAAACATAGTTGGTACATGAGACAAAGTCTCCTTTGATAATGAAGAGAAGGGGGGTGGTTACATTGTTTACACCCTGTATAATCAGTGTAAGCGTTTGTTTGGATGTAAATAAGACCATGTTTCGATCTGTTCGTGTTTGTGTTCTGTTCCGTAAGCAACATACGGTCTGAGATCACAAGCTGTCCCCTGGCTGGCCTTTTGCTCCATTCCCTGCCACTGTCCCAACTGTCCCTGACAAGAAATGTGGAGAATGATACACCCCCCCTTGTAACTCACACACGCACATAATAGCTGTCGCTCTTGGCACCGTGTGTTTGACACCTCTTCAAAACGGGCCGACCGTGAAAGTCCACAGTCTATTTCAGGCTGCAGTTGTTAAGGGGTGGTTACTCCAATAAGTTCCCAATGTACTGCCAAAGATAATAGCATAGAAGCGTGACCCAAAGCCTTTTTAACCGCAGGACTCCACTCAGATTTCATGTCATGCTTCAACCGTTTGATTGATGGAAGCGGGTCCTGTTAGTTTTAGCCTAGTCGGATTCCGATGTGGACATCCCGGTGGCGGCCGCAGTGGGATGCGCCATGGCCACAGTGCACGTATACAGATGAACGATTCTGAGTGATTATGCAAGAAAATTGGCACAGAGTTCACCCTGTGAGATTTTATCGCTGCTGTACCTGTCCTGTTGTGTGATACACTGACGATAGATGGACAGGTGGGACAAAGGGACAGGGGCAGATAGATAAAAGCGAAACAAAGGGAGGCGCAGACATAGAGGGAAAAGGCCAACAGATGACACGACAGACACACAGACAGACATGGGGACAGATGGGTAATGAAAGAGACAAATGTAGAGACCAGGAAGAGCTTGGACTTGTGCCAGCCCAAATCAAAGCTCATGGATTGGAAGTAAAAGGTTGTGGGCTTTGCAGGTAGTAAAATAAGATTCCAGGGCTTAAGGCATTACTTAGATATTGCAACGCATGTGAGCGCACATATGTGGAACACGCAAGGTCTTTATATTACTCCCAACAGGATGCGTGTGTGTGTTGGCATCAGACTTTGTAAGGCATCATCCTGCTTTGTCTCGCTTGTTTGAGCAATTTTAGACAGATGCTCAGGTGCTTATATTTAAGTAAAGGCAGATTAGATTGATTGGGTGATCTTTAGTAGGCTTTGATAAAACATGTTGTGATGAAATGTTTTTTCTTCCTTCCCTGCAAACATGTGTAAGCACAGATTAGCTCACAAACTTGTTGGCGACCGGCAGGCCTGTGAGCTGAAACAGGAGTGCGCACAAAGTCATCGACCCTCTGCGAGGAATTGTCTTGCCAACACAGACACACACACACACACACACACACACACACACAGCAGAGACCCTTATTGTCCCTGTTCTTACTCCCTGCTGAATGCCGGTTGCGTTTATTTTGCAAATTTATGCTGACATTTGAGAGTACACCACCCGCACCAGTTCACCGCTCCAGCAAAGGGTGTATGAATTATCATATTCCACTGTATAATATGATTTTCTCAAGTGAGTCTTATTAGAATACACCATACTTTCCTCATCTCCAGTTCCCTCCAGTTTTTACTGTGCTGATGCATTGTTTGCACTGTCTGATGGGAGAAATCCTCCATCACTGTCGAACTGAAGGCAAACCGAGCTTTCAGACCCGCGGCTATGCTGTTTCAAGATACACAAATGAGAGGGAGCGCAGACAAGTAGGCGCAGACGTATAGTAGAGAGATGCAGACTTAGGCTGTCCAAGCCTGTGTCTTCTTGGAGCGTCTGTCAGATCCACTCCACAAGAAGAGCTCTCAACCCGCCGCCCTGCAACACTGTGGGCTCTGCTCTCTGCCACCCCCCCCCCATCCCCTCTCTCTCGCCCTCCATCCCGCTGTCTTTTTCGCTCCCAAGGCAAAGCATTTGTTCCTGGCTGATGGGAAGTTGAAGCTGCAGTGGCAAAACAAATATATTCTGGCCTCCAACAATCGCTTCTGGAGAGAAAGGCTGGAAGGGAGCGAGGAGGGTAAAATAAAGGGATAGTGAGCACCCCCCCCCCCCCCAAAAAAGGAAAAAAAAGAGTCCCCTCAGGGAATGTTTTGAAAAAGAGCAAGGGAACATCCTTTGGTCTGGTGGTGGCTTCTTGGCTGCATGTCTAGCTCTCCCTCTCCTCTCCCTCCCCCCTCCCTCATCTCTCTCTCTCTCTTTCTCTCTCTCTCTCTCTCTCTCTCTCTCTTTCTCTCTCTCACACACTCAAGCCACATTCCCAGTGGGCCGCTACTGCTGATTGAGGCATGGTTCTGTGTTCCTGCCCCAGCTGATCCCCTGCGCCCCCCACCCCCGTGGATACCCATCTCTCTCATCACACTGGAGCCACCGATGTGTTTGTGTGCATGTGTGTCTTTTGTGTAATTGAGACACCCTATACAAAGATCAGATAGTGGTCTTTTCTGGCTAGACACAACACTATCATCGCTTTCTGTTTTGTGTTCATGTGTGTGTATTGGGCAGGAATGACTATTTTTAGTACCTGGGGTAATCTCCACTAAGAGCCTTTCAGAGCTGTTTCACTTAAACCTGGCCAAAACACTAAGCCAATAATCCCCCCTCCCCCTCCCCCCACACTCATACTCTCACACACACAGCAACATGTTGCAACGATGCCATGCGATAAGACCAACCTTCCTTGTATTATTTAATAGTGTACACTTTGGAGTAGGAGGGATGTATAAACAGTGGATTCCTAGAATGCTTTTATGCTCTTCTCCTTTTGCAACAAAAAGAGACAGGGGAAGCACACGATGGTGTTTGCATAGATGCAATGAGTTGATAAAAGAGTGACAGGTAGAGAGTTCCGAAGGAGAGTAAAAGCCATAGCCAGTCGTGAGAAAACAGTATGAATAACAGACAAAAGGGGAAACCTTGACAGAGAAAGAGAGACGGGGAAGAGGATGGAGCGAGGCCTTCAATCAGTGAGTGCCGCAATTCACGGTGAAGCGCTATCAGTCTTGGACGATAGCCTGCTTCCCCTCTCCAGGAAAGGCCAATCGATCCCAGGTGTGTGTGTGTGTGTGTGTGTGTGTGTGTGTGTGTGTGTGTGTGTGTGTGTGTGTGTGTGTGTGCGTGTGTCCGTCCCGTGCCAGCATGCCCAGCAGTGGCAGTAGCCTTGGCCAGCCCGTCTGCTCTGGTAGTTTGCCATATTCTGTCCATCTCTGTGTGTTTGCGTCACAGCATCCAGAGAACTTTATTGATTCTGAACAATAATTAATAATTTAGAGAACAAATTATGTCTTTAAGGAATTAGTTAAAGAAATTAAAAAAGAAAAGATAATAGTACTATTACGGGATGAGCTGGCAGCAGCCAGTAAAGAGTGATTTAATGCGAAATAGAAGCGTTCCACTGCCCTCTATGGTCAAAGGTGTGGCCTCTTTGGTTGTTGAGTGTAGTCAGAAGTGTGCTCGATTGCACCTGTAGTCTCACCCAACAGTGATGTTCAATCTTGTACTGTACATGTGAATGACTAGTTTTCCCTGGTTGAGAGTCTATTTTTAAGAGTTTTGTCGTCCATGCAGAAAAAACCCTCCCGATTCTAACTAAGCTTTATGATGGGCACTGCATGCTTATAGCTCCAGCTTATTTCCCCCCTGAAATATTTAAGTCTGCACAGGCCTCAAATAGTTCAAGAGGCTCTCTTAGGCTCTGCTGATGCATGAGTGACTGGATGCTTGGATGACTCACTTGCTGCCCAATCAGTAGTTCCTGACTCTAAACTGAAAGCAGAAGCTTTTACAGACATTTGGTCATTGCAGATCCAACACATTCCTTCCACTCTACCTTTTGTAAAACAAAAACGTGCTTGTATGAAGATAAAGAAAAGTCTGTCTCAAGGAAATTGTCAATGTCACTGATGGATATAGAAATGGGTTGGTGCTCAAGAAAGACTGGGGTTTACACCCAGTCCTAATTAACTCTTTCAAGTACTCAATACTTGTAAGAGTATTGAGTACTTGCTATACACGTCAACATGATTATTTGGCAAATGATAGCTAAAGCAAGCGTGTTTTATATCAGATTAATTATAAATCGAGAACAGCCCTAAAATTGTCTGCTTGTTAATCAGCTCTTTCCAGAAGAAAACAAGACCCCATTTCATATGGCTGTGTGCTGTGTTGTATAATAACGTGGTGGGCAGATTGGGATGGGATTTCGAGTGTTGGACACTTGTCATGAAGTGGTCAGTGACCATTGATTATTCTGCTTTTGGCAAACATTTCACAGTCTAGTTTTGTGTGCAGGTGCGCCGGCCAGCCTCAGCTAAATGTAAGCTGTGAAAGGCGAGCCTATCCAAGCTAAAGGCAACATGATCAGTATTCCACAGAGAATAGATCCTAGATTAAGATGAAATACAGCTGAACATTCAATGTTGGTGCTACAAAGAAAGACTCAAAGAGCTTTCATGCCCCCCCCTCATCCTTTCTCATAGTATCCTTGCCTCACGTCAACGAGTTGGGATTGTATCGAGTTAAGTGCACCATTTCTTTGATGTTTTCATTTCTTTACTTGCAAAGATCGACGTATCCCCACATCGTTACCAGTAAGTAACACGTCATGCAAAGGCTTGTGAAGTCCTTCGTGTTTGACCACTGCTACTACGCGTGCAGCCCATACACATATGGTACTTGAAAGTGTGCAAGGAAGAAAAAAAAAACCCCTGCTCAGATAACGCGCTCACAAAGTCACTCCCGGATAAGAGGCATACATGCTGCAGTGGCAGCCTCCTACCTGGATCTAGGAGTGAAAAGGCACTCGCTCGCGCACACAGAAGTCAAGGTAAAAGATAATGCATTTATTTAGTAATCAGCAAATAGCTTTTATGCAGTGGGTAAGTGGTGACGCCTGTGAGGCCATGATAAGATCGTTTGCTTTCAGGTGTTTCCCTGTCGCACCACGGATGGCATTGAGTGCAAATTGAATAGGGTGACCTTTTTTTGCCGCAGAATCAAATTGACTGCATTTCCCCCAAAAGATTCTGCCATTTCAATTACCATAAATTTGTGATATTGCGTCCCCCGTCATATGCGCAAACACATGCACGCAAAGATGTAGAATAGGACAATGACACAGAAACACACCTTTTGTTTGAAACGGCGTGGACCACTCTATCTTGTCCAGCGTACCCTGACTCTCCTTGCGCTGGCATCTTTCCGAGGAAGACATTACTGTGACAAATGAAACGCCACAAACCCTCGATGGGCTTGGCAGGGCCTGAAAGGTCAGGAGCTGTATTTGTGTGCAGGTGTACGCGCGCACGCGCGTGTGTGTGTGCGGTTCCGTGTAAAGGTGGTGTCAGCAGTGGATGATAACATTGAGTCCTTGGTGGGAAAAACAAGTTCTGGTCCATTCTGCTCCGCTCGCAAATCTATGTAAATGTCAAAACCAAAGTGACCAGCCTTGTGTGTGTGTGTGTGTGTGTGTGTGTGTGTGTGTGTGTGTGTGTGTGTGTGTGTGTGTGTGTGTGTGTGTGTGTGTGTGTGTGTGTGTGTAATTGTTTTATGGACAGCTGCGCTTGACTGCTGATGGCAGACTTACATTCCAGCCAGGAAATGTGGCAGTGTCCATTTAGCAAGATGGACATTGGAATCAATCTTTGCTCCTTTTATTCTGTCTCTCTCTGCATGAGCTATGTCCCCCCTCCCTGTGTTCCTCCAACACATTATCAACAGTGTAACAGTATGTTCAAAGGCCCCTTGCTTAGTGGTGCACATTCAGAGCTGCCGACTTAAGCAAATAGCTATTTGCATTCTATTAGGCGAAAAAAGCAGAGGGAAGCACCATTCTTCATCCCGTCTCCGCATCTAGCTGAATATTCCTTATTCGAGGCTCTGAATCTCTGTTTTTCTCCCCCTCCTGCTATGATCGTCAAAGCAAGTCAGAGCAATCATAGCAATCAGTGTTTCCTCGTGCCAAGCCGATTGGGAAGTTGCTGCCAAAACAAAAGAGTGAGAGTCCAATCATAATGATGGTGTGTGATTCTGTGGTGTTAGCAAACGGTTGCTTGGACCATCTGTTGGACGGCTGTGGAAGGAAAACAACAGCAGCTTGGGGCAGGACTGTAGATGGGGAGGCTCCACCAGGACACACCGAACCCCCCTGTGATCTTATTGGTTGTTTGCATAGCTGTGTGAGAATGCTTGTGAGTTTATATGAACACAAGTGTGCATGCATTTGATGCGGCGTGTGGATGGAAATGTTTCATCGGTGGCTTACGTTGTCTCTCCAGATGTTCGATCCCCGGGGTCCATCGAGAATATTACTGGTTGTGTGCGCTTTTGTGAAAAGGTATACAAAATGAATGACTTTTGACTAAAAGTTAGACGGAAAGGGCCTGGTGTGTCCGCCGGCATGTGACAGCCTCAGCTGATCTCAGCAGTTGTGTGACAGAGTTCAGGTGGTTAGTTTTAGCAGCAGCAGCAGCAGCAGCAGCAGCAGGGTTACCGGTCAAAGGATTTTTTCACAGAGAACTAGAAAGAACAGCGCCGCTAACATCCCTTGGGTCGGTGTCTCAAATCGGATCTGGCCTGTGTCAGGATGTGTAACAACAGTTCTCTTTCTCTCTTTGGCTCACTCTCACACACACAGATATCTCCTCTTCTCACTTTCTCTTTTCCTTTCTCTTTCCCCGATTAGCTCATCAGATAGGGCTGTAACAGTCTCAAATGGTTCCCAGGAGATGCATCATCACTGCACACACACACACACACACACACGCACACACACACACACACACACACACACACACACACACACACACACACACACACACACACACTCACACACTCACACACACACTGGTCCTCATTGATTTGGTCGAACTGTTTCCTCGCTGATGTGCAACTCACATAGCCTTCTAAACTCAGATAGACATCTGGCATGTAAACAGTCAGCTTCTGCAAAAACACTTCTTCTTCATTCAGAGAGCTGCCATTTTTATTTAAGCAGAGGCATAAAATAGCAAACGCCTGCCAGGGCGGAGGGATTATCACAAGACTAGTTGTGGTATTATTGCTAAGCAGGATGGAGAATCCTAAAATCAGCTGTCTGGTGCTTAGACTGGGCAACCTTGTCTGAATTTAGAGGGTACAAGATTTAGCAATTTACAACACAAACCATCATGATGAGCCACAATATATACTGAACCTGGAGTGATGACAATAGAGGAGAGTCAGAGGGGCGATGCGTCCTGTTGATGGAGCCGTAGAAATACGGTTGGCCACCAGGAGTGTGTCCAAAACATGGAGACTCTCAATATCTAGTCCACAGTATCATTCCCTTGGGAAATGCCCTATTGACTCTGTAGTCAGATGGAAAACGACAGGAGCCGTCAGTTTGCTTCTATGTATTACAGAGCCAATCACAGCTCTGCCCACAATGGAGGTTTAACATTTAGTTTTATGATTTGGAACATTGCCAGACTGTTTCACCGCCGCCTCACACACACAGACGCAGACACACAGAGGGACTTAACAGTGTTATGTATGGCTTCATTGCTCCGTATAGGCCATAATCACCCTCTCTCCATCTCAGTAAGCTCATGCTAAATGACCAGACGTCTCTGGCGGCTGCCATGATTTGTCTCTCTGCCGTGCATCGTGCCGTACCTTACCCTCCCCGCCTCTCTTCTCTCCCTCCTTCTCTGCTGCCATATGTTGTGCCTGTGTGACCGGCCGACGTGTCAGGCCTGACTAACGCCTTAACGGCAAGGTTGACGTTGATTTATTTCCTCTGAAATCGGGGGGCTGGGGGTAATAACACAGAATGGCATTATTTGTTTATAAAATCCAAGGCTGCTTTTCTTGGCAGAGTCAAGATGTGACGACTTGATACCACCACCCCCCACTTGCCACACGCACATACCCCACAATTTCTGATTGTGCCATGATTAGAAGGTCTGACTAGTCGCTTAACCTCCAAGGGAATGTTTTTTTTCAAATCTGACAGAGCAGAGAGGAGAAGAAAAAAAATAAAAGATTGAGATGAAGCAATGCAATTAAATTGTCAAGGCACAGATTTAACCCCGCCACGCAATTTGGGGGCCAATTTATTAAGAATGTTTTCTGTCTGAACTAACCGGATGCTATTCCTATATCTACAGAAAGAGAGAAGGAAAGAGTGTGCAAAAAAAAGACAGTGAGAATAAACAGCACTTTAAATACCAGATGACCCATTTAATGGGAGATATTTTATCTTCCCACATCCAGAGTGTCTGTCACATGTTCTGCCTCTCATTTGTTGATAACGGCGGGGCTGTTTAGTCTGTTGAAACTTCATCTCGGTGTTATTCAGTGATTGGGTCTATCATTCTGGCACTTTCACAACACATTTGGTTCCTTTTAACATGTAAATGATGCATTGCCCTGAAAAGCTCGTTAAAATTTGATCCCCGGCAAATTTGCTCAGGAGCTTGGAATCCTCAAGAAGCAATTAGCAGATTTAATTTGGCCATTTGCCCCAGTGTGCAGAAGTGGGTGTTTGTTTAAAACAGCACTTTCACCTTACGTTATCAGCTGTGTGAATAGTATCTCCTGGAACACAATGCTGTGCCGTGGAACTCAATAAAAGAGTTAAAGGCAAGGACAACCTCAAAGACAGCCTGACTGATAACAAAAGGGCCTCACCTAATAATGAACAACTGGAGTTGGCTTTGTCTTCTCTGACGTGGGGAAGCCGTGGTGAAGGAGGGGGAGAGGAGCTCTGCCAGCAGCATGTTTTATGGCTAATTGAAGCATTTGGAATAAAACAGTCCCAAAATGGCACCCTTTAGGATTGGAGCGGGGTTAATATATTGTGATCCCACAATTAGCCCAGGATTGTTAAGATCTCTTTAATTCGGTGAGGTCCATTAAGCGGGATGGGCAAGGAAGTGCTCCCACCGAGACAATTTTTCTCTTCTCTCTTTGTTCTTACTGCCCTCTTTTCCTCTCAGCAGCTGCTGTAGTAATCAATATAAGTGGACATGGCCGTCAGGAGGTTTCCAGGTTATCCGACGTCACCCCCTTTGGGTGCCATAGCTCCTGAAGTCGGCCCACACAGAGATTTTGTTTATAAATATACAAGGGGCAAGTGAGTCATTCGTCGAAAATTGACTTTAGTGCAGAAACTCTGCAATGTGTGGTCCATAAGCTGGCATGGAAAAGCTTGCCCTCCTGGACAGGGGTATTAGATCATGCTCTCTCCAGGGTAGAAACAATCACGGAGGTTGCTCTTAACCCCAGTTCCTCAAATCCCCACTTGGCCTATGAGTGCCTCCACTAGAGCCGCAGCAGCGGCTTCAGCATGATCGTCACGACTCAGGGTTTTACAAGTGACTCTTTCAGAATATGAGAGTCCCTTTTGGGTTATCTTTGGGGATACAGTGTGCCTGTGGGAGCTTGCCAATTGGTAGAGGGTTTTGAAACAGGATTGAAATCGCTACATTTGAGCCTGCCACAGCCTCAGAAATTCCCCAATCCTCTCCAAACCATGACATAATGAAGCTTGCACAGCCCTCTCAACTCGTAACGTTACTAGTGTCACAGTGTGGCACAGACTGCAATATCTCCAGAATGTTTAGGTTTGAACTGACTCTATAGAGGTGAATAAAGCCTCATCCAAATACAGCATTGCTTGGATATTTGGTGAGTTTGGACCTAAACAGACGGCTGGCTCATTAAAGACTCATTTGTGATAATCTAAAGTGATCCTACTTTCAATTTCTCATGCGAGGATGTATGTTTGGGCTAAGAAAAGGCTCCGTCTTTATCAGCGGTTAATACCTTCCCGCTTAGTGCTCAGGTAATAACTTGGGATGCTGGAAATGTGGAACATTTTAGTAGCATAGGGTTCCAGCACAGTGGATTTGAAGCTCCTTGCAAGTAATTAAACAGCATGCCACCTCATACAGAGCAATTTCCTGCAAGGCATTTGCTTGCCAATGCGACATGGCCCCAGTCTACATCGTGTTATCTCTGTGAAATATGTCCCCTTTATCATTTTTTAATAATGACTGAGTGCTCATGTTGTTAGGAGAAAATCTACTCAATGAACATCAGATTAACGTTTTCCTCGCTGTTAGTTAGCTAACTGAACGTTTACCTCTTTATCTCTGTCATCTATAAATGAAAATTGGAGGGGAGAAAGCATTAAAATGGCCGCTATCTCATTGGTAAATCCAAACCTGCTCCAAAAGTGCCATCCGTGGTGGGTGTATAATTATGTAAAATCAGTGGGGTAGACAGAAACAAGTGGGTGGGTAAATTTTGTGCATGTGGGAATCTGAATCTTCTGAGGTCTAGTGCTGGTATCTGAGAGGTGGTTGGCCCCCTTGGCATAATGATGGCCACACGCCGCCGCCGAGCGAGGAAAATCCTGCCATGTGCATAAAGGGATTTGTTCTTGTTGGGCTGGCCACAGAACATCCCGAGGTGACGACGCTGTTTATCTTTCCGCTGTCTTAAAGTCCCCTGGGCTTTTATGGCCCTGGAACTTACAGTTCCTGTTGTCACTTGTCACAGTGGAAAGGCACAGCCGTGCGCACACACAAACACTAGCTGCGTTCCTCTCACTCCTAATATCTATTCTCTCTATTCTTGTTTATTTCTCTACATACATGCATAGTTATTATCCCCGGTGAACCTTCATTGTAAATAGTTGGCAGCTCCTATCTCCCTCTCTCCCTCACTCTCACTATCCATCTCCATACAGTATATTCATCTCTCTGTCTGTTTATTTCTCACACACAGTTATAATCTCTACCATTAAACAGCCAGCTGCAGCAATCACACAACTCCTCGGGTACATCAAAGAGGAGCTGAGTGGCAAGAACAAGCTTTATTTTTCATGAAATGTTGATGGCAACTTCCCGCCCATTGTGAACATCAGCTGTCATGCCAACATTTTAAATATATCACATTTATTTAGCATTAGCGGGTGGTAATTCGGCTTATCTGAGGATTGCTTGCAAACATCTTGTCGGCGCGCAGATCGTCTCTCAATTCTGTGAGGGAAGAGAGAGGAGAGTCAACTTCCGCTCATTGTTTCGTTTACCCCCACAAACCCATCCATACCGCAACACACCCCGACCCATTCCTGTCTTCCCGAGATACTTGCTACTTGTCAGCCCTGGTAATGGGTTTCTTGGGGGAGATATTATTTTGGTCCAGTAAGCTGCATGCTTAAAATATGAGTGACAGGCTTGACTCACTTGCACAGGGAGAGAATTTGTTTTTTTAAAAAGGCTGCCAAAATAGAGCTAGCTCTGCTGCAAAAAAAATGAGAAACAAAATCTTCCCACTCTGCTAACAATGAAAGCCTGCATGCAACCACCCACCACCTTTACTTCCCTGGAAGAAAAAAAAGAGATGCAACTTCTCCTGACTGAAATGTCCTATTTTCCCCGTCTCTATTTTTCTGTCTCTGTCTCCCCCAACCCCCCCAAGAAGATAGATGAAGAAAATGAGGCCAACTTGCTGGCAGTGCTTACAGAGACCCTGGACAGCATCCCGGTGGATGAGGACGGATTGCCTTCGTTTGAGGCCCTGGCAGATGGGGACGTGACCAATGCCAGTGACCGGAGCTGTCCCTCCTCCCCTGACGGCTCACCACGCACCCCAGAGCCTGAGGAGCCTTCCCTGGTAAGACCAACTGCTTGACCTCCTCTAGAACCTCTCATCACCAACTCTCTAGGGTTAAAACACAAGTTATTCCGAAGACATGACCTCTAACCCTGTGCACTCTGTTGCTTTTGTGCCGGTCCATGGAAGACTCTTCAACAAGACTGGGCACCAAAAGTGGCCATTTGTCTGTTGGGCTTCTGTATTTGGCAGTGCCCAATCCACACTCTGCCACAGTTGCCACAATGTATTCACAGTATGTGTAGTGACAGCGTGCAGAGATGCAGATGCAGTGAGGAGAGAAGTAAATGGAATGGATCAGTGTGTTCGCTGCTCAGTGCTAATTACATAACAGTGCTATTGTGGCGCCAATTCAATGATATGAACACTGTGGTTGGGCCAACTATGGTTGACACAGTGCCACAGGCCCTGAAATCAAGCCGGCACAAAATGAAAGTAAGGGGAGAAAGTAATCCATCTCGTCTACTCTCAGTGGGTCCCAACTAATCTCCCTCTGCCCGAGTCATCTTTTTTGGCAAAGAGACAGGTCTCTCGATTTAGTGAGCCTACCTTTGTGTGCTTTTTACACATGACTATACTATCTGGGTATTTCTTTAGTTTAACGGCTTAGACCTAAAATGTTATGTTATGTTCAGTTTGTATTCCATGCCGGTCCCTTACAAATGACCTTTAGCCACATACCTGAGTGTGTTTATTCAATCACATTAGAAAAACCTGGCTTTGTGTACACAAAAACACCTGCACAGGATGAAAGAAAAAAAACTTGTCCTGTCACAGACTGTAACCTGCTTAAAATTCTCTAATCTTTTAAATATGTCAGTGATATTATCTTTTCTAACTGCAGCTTTGGTCTCTCCTGGTTGTACATTTACAAAGCACAGGCTGTCTAATTGAAAGAAAATGGTAATTTGCATAACCCACGTTCAATTCCCCCTCCTTCACCACTTTCTCTTGTTCTGTTTGGTCCATTCGCAGCTGAAGAAGCTCCTTCTGGCACCCGCAAACTCCCAGCTCAGCTATAATCAATACACAGGTGGCAAGGCACAGAACCATGCAGCCAGCAGCAACCACCGGATCAGACCACCACCTGCCGTCGTCAAGGTAGGGACACACACACACAAACACACACAAATACACACACTGCCTTGCTGCTTTTCACTCCTGAACACACATTTTTTGTTCATGTTTGTTTATCTCTCTCACTATGTTCTTGCTCCGTCTGTTCTCTCTCTCTCTCTCTCTCTCTCTCTCTCTCTCTCTCTCTCTCTCTCTCTCTCTCTCTCTCCCTCCCTCCCACACTTTTCTTGTTTTGGTGGCCGCCTTTAGAAGATGTTAGACTACTGCTCTAGTCTACTATCCCAGGGGGCCATCTCGTAATGAAAACAGGCTGATTGCTGTTGGGCTTTCCAGCGAGGCATCGGCACCGTTGTCTCATTAGCTCCACCACTTATCCGCCTTGGTATGGTGCCTGTTGAAAAAAAAAAGAAAACAGCGACAGGCGCTCTTGCGGGAGAGATTGATGCCTTGAGCGGACAAGATCAAAATATCAGACTTGATGGTCTCATTAGACAGCTCTCAAAAGGATTTTTTTTCTAAAGGGGTGGAGTTGATTAAGATTAATTTGAGCCAGTGTAAATATCATAGGTTTATGAATGTGATTAAATAAAGTATGTGATTTCAGTGATCTGTTTGCATTTCATGTCGGAACGTGCCATGCTGTATATTCAGTGTCATATACAGCTTACAACATGTGTTCTTGTTTGGGGAAACATGTCTGACATCTCGTTTTATGCTTTTCTTCGTGCTTAAATTTCCTGTGAATGTAAAAAGCCACTGCATGTGATCATATTTTGTGGTAAAAACAACACAGTCACAGATTTGTGTGTGTTACACTTACAATGTTTGCACATGCAGTGCGTCAACCTTCCTTACATAGTCTATTTTCACACTGTGCCTTTGAGTCATCCATTTCTGGAGCACAGCGAATGAGGACTCCCGGAGGACGCGGTGCATCTACAGAGTGGCACGGTGGTGTTCGCGGGGCCACGCAATTAAGCTGATGGGCGGACCACACCCCCAACATCGCCTTCCAGACAGTTGGCTAACCGCTGTGCTCAGGCTGTCGAAGACCCTCTTTCAGAGGCTGAAAAGAGGGTCTTAGACAGCTTGATTTTTGTGCCATATGAAGCACTTAACATTTCTCACAACTGTACAACAGCACTGTACAAACAACACTGAGCAAAACTTTTTATTTAAGCAAATAATTTTCTCTTACTCTCTGTATCTATTTTTTTTGTGCAGACGGAGAGCCCCTGGAATGGCAAAGCAAGAGGGGGCTCCAGCCAACAGAACCGCCCGGTGAGGCGGCCTTGTACTGAGCTGCTGAAATACCTAACAGCCACCGATGACATCCTGCTCCACACCAAAGCCAGCGAAGCCAAGAGCACCTGGGGGGGTGCCAGTAGCAGGGACAAGAGTGGCCTGGGTCTTGGTGCTTCTTCCTCTTCGTCTTCGCCATCCTCGTCATCCACCTCCTCGTTTTCTTCCCTCTCCTCCAACTCGTCTTCCTCTTCCTCCACCACCTCCAAGAAGAAGTCAGCTGTGCCATCTCAACAACAACAACAGCAACAACAACAGCAACAACAACAGCAACAACAACAGCAACAACAACAACAACAACATCAACAACAACAACAGCAACAACAACAACAACAGCAGCAGCAACAGCAACAGCCGCCACCGCAGCATCACCAGCGAGGTGAGAGCCGGGCTGCAGGCGAGTGTAGTGTGGCTGGTGTTGGGGCTGGGAAGTGGCAGCGTTGCGCTCACGATGACGGGGTTGAGGAGTCGGAGGGTGCTTCTATCCCTGTCGGCCACAGAACCTCCACCTGCGGCCATGCCCGCCCCAAACTGGAGCACGGGCCGGCCAGTGAAGAAGGAAGGCCGCCAGGCGATGTGGGCCGCCTGGCCGCCGCTAGGTTTATTAGGTATATGCATTCTTATTCCCTCCCTCCCCGAGAGGTGAGTCACAGCTGTGAGCATTGCCGAGAGGCTGAGGGCGCCACTCAGGCTAGTGAGGGCTTTGGCAGGCAAGGCCGTAGAATCAATCGAGGTGCCAGCCGTGCACCACATAGGCACATCACAGTAACTATTAAGAAAAGGGATGAGAAGCCGGGGCACCCCTTACTTAGCCAGCTGCTCACCTCAAAACAGAGGCCTGCTCAGTATCGAGCCCACCTACTCCCACTTCAGATCACCCCTTCACCCACCATTCAGAGCAAATCAGCAGGTAAGAGGTCTGAGAGCCCAGCACAGGCTCCCTCAAAGGTGGAGGAAGAGTTGGGAGGGACCAATGATTGTAGAAACCGGGGTGTAAGTCAGCTTGAAGAGCCTGACTCAGGGTCCCTGTTGTCACCTCTGGCCTTTGACCTAGAGAGCTGGGTTAACCAGCCAGACTTAGGGCTAGACATGGGCTTTGGACAAGAGCTCCGGTGGCTAAACCAGGGGTTCTGTGGGGAGGATGTTGACCATGATGATGATGATGATGGTGTTGATGATGATGACCATTTCACGGGCAGCCCCGCTGCGGTGCTCTCACAGGGCCCACCAAGCCCACTCTTCCCAGATACTAGAATTGCAGAACCTGTCCCTCCCTTCATCATACAAGGGCAAGGGCACCCACACAGGCAGGCACTCAGCGAGTACCCCGACGACCAGGGCCTCCCGTTGTTAGGTAATCATGACTGCATCCCCCCCACTGGCCTTATCTCTGCTCTCTCTTCTCCCTCTCCTGCTCTAACCACTTCCCAGTTTGACTTCACAACTAACCCCTATTCTAATTCGAATCTAACAGTCATTCTGAGGGCATAAACAATGACAAAAAACAGCCTGCAAGCCAATGCTTTTTGCTAGTCCCGGAGGCATTCTTTCTTGAAATAGATTGAGATTTTTTTAAAAGGAGTGGGTGGGAAAAGGGGCGAGCCTTGTCTTTCTACTGTACGTCTTGTACTCATAAAGTCAACCCTTGAACCATCTTTGGCTGATTGAGCCGAGTGTGCTGAATATGTTCGTTTAGACTCAGAGCCCAGGTGCTGCTCTCGAGCGCCGTGCTACTAAAGCCACGTTCCCTTAGCTGGAGCACAAGTCGGCCAGAGCCTCGGGCAACTGCACAAGCTTCCTTGACTCTCCTTTCTTCCTTCTTTTTTTCCCCTCCTCTGCTGTTGGTGCATGCGATTATGACTTTTTTTTGTCCAGAGAGGGGCTCACCCACTGTCATGTGTCTTGTTTGTGGCATCGTCTCTTTATGTCTTTATTCCATTTCGATCTGTTTGTTGTCTTGAGCGGGGTATGTCTGTGTCTCGACACCTGTGAAAAAACGTACCATCACTTCATCCTGCCTCACAGAGTGGACAGTCTAACCTAAGGCAATATATTGTTAAAACGGGGTCAATCTAAAAAGATGTGGTTTTCACAATAGTGTCCATAGAAATACTTTCTAACCAGGTATGGGTGTTTTTGTAGCAATAATTGCATTTAATGAGCCAAATTGAGATTAATTGTTGCAGAATGTGGACCTGTTCTCTTCTGCCATGAGTGTTATACCTAGGTCAATAATTACACATGCTCCTTTGTGTTCTGCAGCCAAACCAACCACCTTGCCACTTCCTTTGACCCCAGAGTCTCCAAAGTAAGTGTGAGATGTTTTTCCACGTTATTCTAGGCAAAAAAATGCACCGAAAAACTACCGAAAAAACACAAATCCAAAGAAAACTACACAGACTAGAATCCAAGTTGAGGCATTTGTGTGACTCATTTCCATTTCTTAAATCACAAAAGCTTTTTGAGGTTTTACTGTCCCCTGAGAAGTAAAATATTGCACTTTTTTTTGTCTTCCAGTGACCACAAGGGATCACCGTATGAGAACAAAACCATTGAACGCACATTAAGTGTGGAGATTGCTGGAACCCCAGGTAAGCATACTTTTCTGATTATTTAAAACACATGGAGTAATTATATATAAAAAAGAGACTAGTCAGTGAAAATTCTCACTTCCCTGTTGTTTCTAGTATTAACACCGGCTTTTCCAACATCTTGATAGTTCCATTACAGTTCAGAGTTCAAGGTGAAGGCATAGGAGAACATTTTTATGTGCTTGAGTATTGATTAGGCTTTCCAATCTCTTCGGGGTTTATTAGCAAACCCCTCCCGTCCTCCACCACCTCCACTCCCCTTTTACTGAAGCATTAATATGCTTTTCCTCTTCCTCTATCAGATCCTAATGCTCACTGACTGACAGCTTACTTAGCCTACACATCATAGGAAAATTGAAATGGCAGTGTTATTGTTTTAATTGGTTTTGCGGTGTAATTCGGTTTTGCCTGTATGATCCGTGCCGTCCTGTCCTTAGGCCCCCTGACAATTCTGCAATTAGATCAGCTGACTGGGGAGTCAATTTGCAATGTGAAGACTTGTATACAAAGGATGCTGTTTTGTAACTGTAGTCAGTGTGAGGGTTTTTCAGCATCATTATTGCCATCATCTTTTTGTGTTATTGAGTTATAATTAACTACATCGGAAGACAGCTATAGGCAAAAGGTAATTACAAGACAAAAATGAAGAGAATTCAGCGAAAGCTGCAATATTGGGCGTCATATCTCTCTATCTCTCTCTGCATGAACGATGTCAGTAATTACCGCCTTCTCCCCCAGATTAATCATCTAAGGTCAATAAAAAACAAAATGGCTGCCCTTTAGCCTCTCGCACTGTGTGATGTTGCACTGCTCCCCTTTGAGTATTCATTTACCAGCAGGGAAAATTGTCCTCATACATACCTCATGTTTGCCCCCTGCACCTTCTACTTATCTCTTGTGGGGGATGGAAATTGTGGCACATCAGACCCCAAGAGATCTCTCTCCCTGTCCCTCTGACCTTGGTCCAAGGGATGTTTAACCCTTTTGTGTAGATAAGCTTTCGGGGTCAAAGGGGGTGCCTGTTGAGACCTAAAGAAGGGAAAGAGCATGGCTGCTTAAGCTCTGGGGCAATCAAGCGCGGTTAATATTTATTCCTGTTTTACTGCACGTGGGTGAGTTTATTGACCTGTGGCCAATTCTGGGTGACCGTTCTGGTCCACTGCTTCTGCCTTACAAGCACAGTCAAATAAAGCCCTTCACCTGAGTTTACAGTCCTAAGCTAATTTATGGTTGAATATTAGCAGGAAAATCATTAGTCCAGAATACTCCAGGTTAGTGAGCCCCTTTCCTACTTAGGAATTAACTCGTGCTGCATGAGACAAATGGATATGGATCCCAGTAAGCAGAGGTGAGAGCTTTGAGGTCGAGAGTTGCATGTCCTTTACAGATTGACAGTAATATTCCACTACGATAAAAATGATGGTGGCGGTACTGATAACCAGATGGAAGTAAGCCAGGTGTGTGCTCCACCTTCAAGGCAGGTCGACAACTCATTGTTGGAACTTTCCATGAATTGCTGCCAGTAACATATTATTTTATACCTTTATGATGAGTTGTAGTAGTAGTAGTAGTGGTTACTGTTTCATAGAAAGATTAATTTGATTATCAGGAGAACCTGTACATCATGTTCTGAGCCAAATTATGTTTAATACTAAACAAAGTCAACTTTTGGACTGTTGGCTGCATGTTTCTTGTTACAGTAAAGGTTACAACAGGCAATGAGGCCCCCTGGGATCTGACTGCTCTGGCCTAATCTCTGCCAAGCTAATAGATTTACCCTGTGCTGCAGTGTTGTCTTTAATTACTGTATCTCATGACACTGGGGTGGTCTGTGTGTTGCTATTTGCATGGCTTACCGCCGGATCAACTCTTTAAGCACGGAGTTGTTATTCGCTCCTAGGTCTCCTTGCAATTTACAGCTGGACGAGAAAAAAAGATGCCATGTCTTTCTGACTTGTTCACTTGCCTCATCGTTTCCTTTCTGGTGGCTACATGATTGGTGTTTGTATCTGTGGATCATCCATCACTAGAGAGTTTGACTGAGGGACACATATTTATCTAATTCTGATTTATTTCACCCCCATTGCTAATGGCTCCTAGTTTATGACCCCACGCACACATTGTTTTGGACAGATGGCGCTTCATTGGTGAAACAGAAGTTCCTCAGGCATTGTGTAGCGTCCCCCTCCTTCTCTCCCTTCTTCTTTTCATAGCTCATTTCCATTGGCAGTGCACATAATATGTCTATATCACATTCAGAAGTGAGGGAAGAACAGGAGAAAAGGGAGGAAGAGGCGAGTTGGGTTTGCAGTCCTAGTCACAGACACTTCCAGATAATAAGTAGGATGATAAGCCGTTGGATCAGGCATTCCAAACACAGCAAGTGGTTTCAGAAACCTGCATATTTATGTATCAGGCTCCCTCACTCCCAGTGCATACTCTAACACTGGATTTGAGACTAATAGCATTCATCTGGTGCAATTCACCAGCAAGCGAAGAATGATGTGCATTATAAGGAAGGCAAAGAAGAGGGGAGAGCGTAGGTGTTTCAAAGTGGCTGAGTTTGACTCCAGTGAGAGACTGTTAGTGACGAGTGTGTGTATGTGTGTGGGCACATTTGTTCTGTGTGAGACAGAAACAGGATAGGATGCTGGGAGACGGAAAGGGAGAAATAGAGATTGATCCAGGGAAGATGGCAGACAGGAAGAGAGAAAAGGGGAGAATACACGACTAAAGGAAAGAGAGAGAGAATAATGGTGGCGGCTGTTTGTGTGAGTGCATTAACAATGCTATAAAGTGGGCTCATCTCAGGACTTCCCATATAACTGCCATCTGTCTGGTTGTAAATCTGTAAGAGGCAGGGGAAACTTAGGGGGGAGGGGGGCACAAGTAGTAGGGACATGCCATCTGAGAAGAACGACGACCCATTCGCCAGTACTTCCTGGGCTTCTATGACATCTTACCATGGCAACATCACCAGGCATGCTACAATGTCACAGAAAAGGGATATTGTGCTGGATAATCTAGAAACATGCACGGCGTCATGTCACCGATAATTTTTTTCAGGCTGATAAAAAATGTCTTTGGTTTTATTCAGATGAATTGGCTGCTGTCCAGTGCAGACATTTATGTGAGCCAGCCAGAGATATGATACATGTACTTTAATTTTTTTCATCGGCTGCATTACGTTTGTCCTCTGCAGGGTTTTGTGTTGTGTTTTTTTTCTTCATGAAAAGGGATCCTTCCAAGGTCAGAGAGGAAGTGGATGGCAAGTCATCCGTATTACAGCACCACCATATTAAGTTACACCAAGCATTACATTAATCTGTCAAGATTGCAATAAAATAGAGATCAGGATTAGGCCAAGTGAAAGTGAATATTTTAATCAGGCATGTATCTGTGTCCACTGTCCATAAACTGACCTGGGAGTTTATAGATGAGAGAGAGGTGGATATTTGGGGAGGTTTCCATTATGATTCCATTTCCTTTTACTGCGCCCACACCCCCACCAACCTCTGTCTTTCCCTCCCTTTGCAGGTCTGACACCACCAACCACGCCACCACACAAAGCCAGTCAAGAGAATCCTTTCAAAGCATCGCTAAAAACCAAGTTGTCTTCATGTTCCTCATCAGCCTTGGCATGCAAAAGAGCCAGGCTGAGCGAATTGGGCCCCGGCGCTCTGGCCCCGGCCCCAGGTGCCTCAGGCGGGGGCCCCACCAGGAAGGGTCCCGAACAGACTGAGCTTTATGCCCAACTGAGCAAAGCGTCCACCGCCCTACCTTACTCGATCACCCAACACACTGTGGGGTGCGACCTTGAGGAGCATCGCAGCACTAGCAACAATAAGCGGGCGGCGCCCCGTGGCTACAGTGACCATGACTATTGCCAGGCGTCAGCTATCACTAAGAAGGACGGCGGCACAGCCACTGTTACCATGACTCCAGCAGCAGCGGAAATGACGGTCACCTTAGGTGCCACCGCTGCTCCCATGCCGACTGCAGGCAAATTGGGGGACAGGCATGTCGAATGTAAGGACTCAGCCATGCCACCATCCTCTTCATCATCTTCATCTTCTCGTTATCCATTATCAGCTTCATCTGGTCGTTTGGCTCAGCAGCAAAATGTTGCCTCTGTGAATGGAGAAGCAGCCCGGGTCCAGGAGTTAGGGAAGCAGACCCTTAAACAACCCCCCCACATCCCCTCACAAGAGGTCCCTACTGACTGGGACCAACTCCACTCTTCTGCCATCAACAGGAAGCTCCTGTGTGACAAAGAAATCAGAGAAGAACTCAACAAGCACTTTGGTTACCCCTTACAAGCCCTTTATAGCCAGGGTGCCAAGGAGAAAGAACCAGGCAGCAAACCAAGTAAGGCTTCAGCCGCTATGTCCCTTGAGGAGGGAGAGAATGGCCCCTACTCCCAGAGGCTGCCTGGCTCCAGCTACCTGCACCCAGGGTTCCTGCCCTTCCAGGACGAGCTAGAGCTGGGTGAGGGCCGTGAGAGTCGCTTCCTCTATCCCTGGGAGGGCACCCCTTTGGACCTTCTCTTTGACTGCCCCCCCTGTTCTCCCTCCTGTTCCCCACCATCCAGCTGCTCCCCTTCACGAGGCTCCGTCTCCCCACCTTCCTCCCTCCTCCTCTCTCCCAGCAGGCCTTTCTGCTGGACCATCAGTGGATCCCGATCCCGTTCTCGTTCCGACTCAAACTCCCGCAGCTCCTCCTCGCACCATCGGAGGCGCTCCCTCTCCAGCTCACCCGACAGACGCCCCACCTGGTAAGACGTTTCTCAGATCCATGGACACAAACCTCCCACTTCTTTTTGCTGAGCCTTGGCTGCTCCCCACCTGTGCACTTTATACAGGAGCTTGGAGCTGGCAGGGGATCTAGCTAAGGAGTGTAAAACAGGCCTGATCAGTCATCAGAGCTGGTGTCAGACAGGATAGATCCTGGTGACTCTCAGCATGGGTTCTTGACCCCCTGCTTCTTTGCCTTGTCTGGACTAAATGCAGAATATATTTGGCGTGTTACACAAAGGGATTTAACAGGCCATGTTGAAGGGATTCTAACCAAAGTGTCTGCAGTTATTAAACTAACCAAACGCTGCCTTTTAAACCAGGCGACACTTTAATGTCTATAAAGTGACAATGGGGACAAAAGATTGGTTGAATGGTGTGATTTTGATGATTCCCCAAAACACACAATGAACCAAAAAGAAAAAAACACAGAACATGAAACGCGCCAGAGGCACTGGACTTCTGAAAAGTATGAGTTTTAATCTCTAGGCAGGGAGTTTTATTTGAATGTCTTCCTAACACTCCCCCCTCCCCCCCTCCTCACTCCCTCCCTCGCATGCTCCTGTTTTTTGTTTGATGCCGGGGCTATTGTTTTAAGCGGCAGCTGTTGTTTTTACTGAGTGGCAAACCCTCCTCTTTTACATCCCCATAGATGAAAGCCAAATCCAGGCTGTGGGAATGTAGTCTCAAAACCCCTCTCAAAAGAGATTCATATCATCATAGCTCTGTGTGAGAACTACATTTCCCATGCTTCCCTTTGATCAGAGCTGAGGGGGTTTCTGTCTGTGTTTTTTTGGTAGAAGAACAGAGGCAAACCGTAGTTACTGAGAAGGACGTGAGTAAATTAAGTTTGTCAGTAGTAGTCCATTGAGTGCCTCACAGTGCAGGACTCCACTGCAGTGACTCAGTTTGTTTGCCTGATTACTTAAAGGTCAGTTTACTCCAGAGAGCCAACAGAATCACTTTACTCTGCCCGGGCCCTTGTTCTTGGGTTCTACACCAACTCGCTCACAAATTATACAGTAATAGTCTCAAGGCATTCGATCAGATTCTGACACTGACAAGCTTTCTGAAAATACTGTGTAGGGATTGGAGTCTTGAAAGGGACCGAACAAGAAGATTGTTATATTTTCAAGCTGGAAAAGATAAATAGAATTTCAGCAAAATAATTCTCAAAATCCCTCCTCTCTGTTTCAAGTTTCACAGTGTAGGATCCTCAATCTTTCAAAACTGGCACTCCTTTGCTTCACTGAGCTTCCCAAACTTCTCCCCCTCCATCATTCAGATCTTGCTTCTTCAGCAACACTTCAATAATTAAGCATCAGAAGCTTACGGACTGCAGAGATACAAGCTCTACAGTCAGGTCACTAGGGCCTACAGTATTGACCATTTCCTCATACAACATAGATAGCAGGTGCATATAGGAAGGTGCTAGCTCGCGTGTGTATAAAAGTGCTGTAGGAAATCATGCACACTTAATGTGGCCATGAGCTAGATTAGGAGAATACAGAATGCTTTTATCTGAAATTAACCCAGTTTCTAACATCTAAATGGGTCTTGTGAGGTTAATTTGGATCCCAAAGCCTAGAATAAATTAACCAAGGTGTCACAAGTTTTCAGAAGTCATCAGTATGAAGCATGATTTATTTAAACAGTTTTTTTTTTTCAAATGTGTGAGATGAACAGCATTCCTATGTGTTGCTAAAAATCATATTTTCCTTTTTAACATTTTCTGTTTTCCCACAGGTCTCGTCACAACACAGATTCCAGCACCTTTCGTTCCAGGACTCACAAAAGCCCCCACCCTCAGTCTCGATCTCCTCTCAGCCGCAGGCCAAGGTGATTATTTAAATTTCCCCTCCAGTTATATACGTTACGTATCGTATTGTAAGTCGCTGTTCTTCAGTTTAGGACAAATGCTTATTCTTAGAAACTGTCAAAATTCAAGAGAGAGTATGGTCTGCAAGGAAGGATGGTTGAATCACAGTCACTATAGACAAATGCCGTGAAAGTAACTTTCTCCTGTCACCACTCTGTGATTCCCTTTACACATCGAGACTGAAGCGTTTTGCAGCTCGTCCCATCCACACGGGGGCCTCGTGACAAACATTGGGGGCAAATATGTTTAATTGATCATGTTTTATTGGACGAGTGACAAAAGAATCCCAAATCATACCGATGCACGTTCATACTTTACTCATGAGTCACGCTCCCAGCTGTATAATGACGCCTATTCAACTTAGTGCCTCTGTAGTTTTCCGTGAGCCACTGCAGAGGGGACCATTTCATATGCAGAGAAGTACTGTCACAGAGCAGGAAGAGAGAGAGAGAGGGAGAGAGAGAGAGAGGGAGACTGACACCATCTCAGCGCTCCGAGCTGATTTGGCACCCACGGGCCTAATGACACCCGACAAGCCTGAGAGTCGCTCATCAGTTGAAAACTTAACGGACACGTCTCGTGCTAGTCTGGGGTGGGGGAGAAAGTTGCACTTTCCTTCTTGATGAAGCCCTAACTAAGCAGAAAGTAATGACATGTGAAGTTGTGCTGACAGTTGCAGCTGCCTGGCTCCCCAACCGCGCTGCTCGCCGGCACTCCCGCGGGCCTATCCTGTGGGCTCCGTAATCATAGCGATGGCGAAGAGACATCTTATTAACATGTCCATTTCCTTTCCGTTTGAAATCCCCCTCTCAACCATCAGTGGTGAGAAAATAGGGGACTACTCCTTGGTGAATACTGGCAATTGTTCTTCACAGTCATCAACAGGAAGGGGGAATTTAGAGGACGAGCTGGGACAGTGATGTCATATGTATCCTTTTCTCAGCAGGTATGACAGCTACGAGGAGTACCAGCATGAGAGGCTGAAGAGGGAAGAGTACCGCCGGGACTACGAGAAGCGGGAGTTCGAAAGGGCTGAGCAAAGAGAGAGGCAAAAGCAAAAAGCAATAGTGAGTTAACCGACACAAACACCATCTAATTTCCCTCCATCCTCTTTTTTTTCTGAGCTTGACTTTGAGTCTTTCCTGTCGACACTGATTAAAGACCGCATGCAATCACTGCTGTGGCACATGTAGAAATTCCTGCAAACTCACAGAAACCTCCCGCAGACGCACACATTACTTAGGATGAGAAATCCTCCAGTTCCATGTGCAACCCTACTGAAAGAATACATACAAAGCGATTTCCTGAATGATTCAGGCGACAGGCCCTTCCTTTTTATCTCGGGGTTGTGTATTTTTAACATCTCCGTTGTCTGGAAACACTGTCGACTCTTATTAATCACACCACAGGGGTAAAATGTTAACATTCTGGAAAACAGAAACGAGGAGAGCAAGACGGAGGAAAGGACAAAACAGGAAACGGCCACTGATTCTGTTGGAGCTCTTTCCCTTCTGTATCCATTTCAAAATTCTGCCTGATGCAGTGAATATCACATTTCTCCCATATCTCCGCTCTCCACGTCTCAGTGTGAAATTACTCAGGTTTTCAGCGGGGTAGCGCTACCACCACTTGTTGATGAAGCATACATTAAATGATGCAGTAATGCAACGTGGCTTGGCATGCGCACATTTTCAGAGATGGCAAGACAAACCATTACGAGCAGCAAAGCTCAAGCTGTCAAGCGAGGTTTGGGAGGCCAGGGATGTGAAAGCGTCTCCTACTGTCTGTCTCTCCCTCACTCTGTTTTTGCCTCATTCTCTCACTCACCCACACACACACAGGCAGCCCTCAGGGTGCCATCACGAGAAGGCCGCCTATTTATCAGTTGTCAGCAGCTAAACCCCTAATTCAGCAAATACTTTTTTTGTCTCAAACCGTACGTAAGCCTTTAAGGGAGTGGAAAAAATTCATAAAACTGTAAACTGTTAGTTAATTTGTATCCTTCTCAGCGACTATATAAGTGTGACGGGGCAAAGGTAAACTTTGAGTTTAGCACCAGGCAACTGATTTACTACTTGTTGGAGCTACTACTACCCTCAAGACAGCATTCAAAATTTCAGCGGGCCTCAGTGGACTTGCCCCAGTAATGGCAAGTAAATGAATGAATAAATAAATAATACTAGTGAAACACTATAGCCCCAAGCTTGTGCTGCATTATATGATTAGCATATGCAATTAAAGTACTCAAACACCATAATTGCAGCCTTGTGCAGTTTGTTCCTAAATTATTCCGCTATGACCCTTACGTCCTCTGAGGTTGAAGGAAATCCATGTTTTTTACCCCGTGGCTCACTGCTGCTGCTCTTAATGCTCCCTCTCTCTTGGATATGAAAATCTTTACAATATTAACTGACCATGCCTAGTTTACTGCACATTGTGAGTTTGACTCCCAAGTTGCAAGGAGGGAAAGAGGCTTTTCTGATATATAGCTGAGTCACATCACCGCTTTATTTTTAGACTTTGCAAAAGAAGAAGCAGCCCCAAACTTAAGACATGGCATCATTTGATAAAAATCACTCTGCCTCTGGTTGATGAGTTGCAGAGAGAAAGAGGAATTGCAGTGCCAAGGCAGACTGAGGGCGCTTTCAAACGGCAACTCTATCAGATAACAGGAAGCAGGCTGAACCAATCACAGAGAAACACAACAGACAGACTGAGAAGAGGGACAAAAACGGGGGGCGAAAGTCAGCTGCAGTATCCACAGGAGTGATCAAGACCAATTCATTAGGGCTCAGTGAAGAAAGCGAGGGGGAAAGAAAAAACAGACTCCCCCTTTTAATCTCCTTCCCTCCGCTCTGTCTTTCCTCTTAACGAGCAGGAGGAGAGACGGGTGGTGTACGTGGGCCGACTGAGGTCCGACTGCACCCGGACAGAGTTGAAGCGCCGCTTTGAAGTCTTTGGCGAAATTGAAGAATGTGCTGTGAACCTGAGGGACGATGGGTAAGGCCCCAGGATTTTCTCTGCATGTGTGTGTGTGCATCTATAGGGTAGTCTGGTATTCGTGTAGGGGGATAGGGAAACATTTTTCCTCACCTCTGGATGTCATGTTGTAACAAAAAATGTCTGCTGTAACTGTTTAATTTAGAGCAAAGGCAAAGTGTAAGACAAAGACAGAGCTTTTGCAGTCTCCCACCGTCTCCTGATCCATCTAGTTCTTAGCCTATGGAGCCCCAAAGATACACTTTTATTGATTCCCTTTTGCATATAAATAGGGTGATCGTCATCTAAGACAAGGCCCCCTGTTCAGTTATTGTTGCCCCACAGCACCACTCTGACGTATCATTTTCTATTCTCGACCAGGGACAATTTTGGCTTCATCACGTACCGCTACACTTGTGACGCCTTTGCCGCCCTTGAGAACGGACACACCTTACGCAGGTCAAACGAGCCTCAGTTCGAGCTGTGCTTTGGCGGACAAAAGCAGTTCTGCAAATCACATTACACAGACTTGGGTAAGTGCAGCTTTGTTGTTCTCTCCATCTGCCCCCTGCAGTCATGCAGTATATTTGCGTAGCTGGGAGGACTGTCAGAGAAAAGAGGGAAAAAAAGGGGGAAAGAAGCGGAAAATAAGATGAAAAAAAGGCTTGAGTGATGCTTCCTGATCCTAAGAGACCCATCTCTGTGCTTCTAACAATTCCTACAGTGCTGAATGTGTCCTCCAGGCATTCATGGCTCAAAGGGCAAAACGAGTTCAGAGGTCAATCTGTGAACATACCAAGAATAGAGCTCCATTTCTTCCATGTTAGTAGCTGTAGTATCATAAAGAAAACAAGGCAGACTCCATTACTCATGTGGACTCATGTGGAGATGCTTGTTTTTACCTTGTTGATGTAAAATGCAGGAGAGATAGCACTTAAAAGCATGTGTGCAGATGTGTTTTCATCTGCCATTGTATATATATAATATATATATGTGTGTGTGTGTGTGTGTGTGTGTGTGTGTGTGTGTGTGTGTGTGTGTGTGTGTGTGTGTGTGTGTGTGTGTGTGTGTGTGTGTGTGATGGGAATCACTTTAAGAGAATGGCAAACAGGAGGGAGGAGTAGAGATGAAATTACGAGGAGAAAGGCGCGTTAGAAGAAAGACAAGAAAAGAGATGAGGCGAAGAAGAGGAAGGTGGGAGCAAGGTTAAGTCCCAGCAACCCCTCCCTTCTCTAGAGTGAGGTTCCATCTGTTGCCAGCTGTTGCAGCGCTGAAAGGAGGCAGAGCCTTGATGTGGCAGGTAGGGGCCGGTCATTTACTTAGAGGGAGGGGCCACTGTGGGAGCATACCTACTTATGCACACCTACTGCCTTTGTTGGGAGTCAGGGCGTCATGGCAGACTGCGGTATAGCAGAATCCATCTCACCTAAGTGATTGCTTTGAGCAAACGTGCATGTATGTAGCCGATGTATGAACATAGCTTCTGTATTGATCAGATACATGAATCTCAGTCAGAAATCTCTGCTCAAATGGATGAAATCAATGTGGGTTTTTTGAAAAAGAAGTACTTTCCTCTCTTCTGTTTGTTGCACAATTACATTGTTTGTGATAATTGAGCAGCCATATGGAAACTTGAAGAGATTCCCCGTTTATGTCAAGTGTTGCACACCCACAAAAGATAATCTCCTTCATTTGACGATGACATACAAGATAGGTATTGACTCATCCATCTTCAGCCAGTTTTCCTCCTGATGTTTATTTACCAGCAAAATGCGAGGTCAGGAATGTATAATGCACTTCTACAAGAGGGTCAACGGGTCACTGGAGAGAAAAAGAGCACTTTCCTCAATAAATAAAGCGGTTGCTATACATTTTCAAAGCACATGCTTGAAGCTATCAGCTTTTAAAGAGAGGACATGATGAGAAATTGACACACTGAGAAACAGTTGCTAATCCTAAAGCCTTGAGGAAAGACATTATGCTGAGATTGACTAATCAGTCTACTGAAATGGAAAGGCCTTCATTCGACCGCCTCTTTGTCAGGAACAGGCTATTTTGATCGTCCCCATACTGATAGCACAGGATAAAGAGATTGAGAGGAAGGGAGGATCTTATTATAGCGTGGTATCCAAACCTTTCCCCGTCTTCTCAATCTTGTTGGCTCTCGCATCTTTTTTGTGTGTTCTGAGACACTGTCCATTAGTTTTAAGTAGAGCACCGTGGTGTTTTTCATCCCTCAAGGTGCGCAGTGTGACATAATCCAGCCCTTGGCCATAGCATTAGATCACGACTGCCGCCTTCTAGCTGCCATGGTCATTCCCATTTCTCAAAGCTCTTGGAGTGTGCTGCCGGGCCCTTTGGGGGGCCCATTTTTGAAGCTGTCTGTTGGCAGAGATAAGATACTCTTTATGTATTATCAGGTTGATCAGGAAAAATAGGACATGTGAGAAATGGACAGTCAGAAGGATAAGCTTTCACATCTGTTGCCTCTGCGTAAAATAAGGCATTATTTTCTTCCAGCACTATAGAAATGATTTGGTAATAGTTAATAGGTTGCTGTGTAAATATGCAGTGATGGTTTGAGATGTTTTCCAACTAATTGTAAGAAATCCATACATACATTTGGGTATCTGGGCTGCCTACCAACCCACGACCTGTGAAATAAGAAAACCCAGTCAGTTGTTATGGTCTTCCTAGATCAGAAAACATGGGATTCAACAAAGCCATATTGGTTTTGCTCCCCTTCCTATGGCACGTGTAGGCTCATTAGAATATACCATCTCCCATCCTCCATCCACGGCTTGAGAACTACCTTTGCAAAGGTGCAACATATTTTTCTCAGAGGCCAATCAAAACAGACTGGGCTTTTTTGGGAGGAAAACAGACAGATGCTAAAACGGACCAGTCAGTATGAGAAAAATCCCAAAATACAAGTATGTTTCCTCTTTAAGTGTGAAAAGTCTGGGCACACAGTAGGCTGTGCATCATCCTTTATTTTTCAAGTTCATCAAATTGCCATGTTACTGATGATTTTGTGGACAGTTGACAACACCACACTTAATGTCGCCAAACTTATTTTTTTGTCTGGAGGATACGGAACTGTCAAACTCAATAGTAAAGTAACTATGAGATTAACACTGAGCTCCACATGACAAATATTCTGTGAGCTCTGACCATTAAGTTTTCTCTGAACATAAATGTGAACGTCTTGTGCATGTTCAAAGAAACGCTCCCCTGCTCAGCACTGACCACAATCCTACTTGTCGTTTTCAGACTCCCATTCGGACGACTTTGATCCAGCCTCCACAAAAAGCAAGTATGACTCCATGGATTTTGACAGCTTGCTGAGGGAGGCCCAGCGCAGCCTGAGAAGGTAACCAGTTCAGTGGCACCTGCTGTCTGTCACAAGAGGGACTTCTGATACCTCACTGTTGTGTCTCGCTCCTTTGACGACGAGACTACCAGAAGTTTTACACTCTATGTCATAGAGTATATAAGATTAAGTCTATAGACCTATATCAATATAAATGAATATATCAAAAATAAAGTTTACATGAACATAGCTGCTGAAGAGCTGGGAAGAGACATTGCATTTTGGGAAAGCCAGTGAACCCTCAGAACCTGATGCACATGATTGGTGCACTCTACTGCTGTACAACCATCAGTGAAGGAAGAACAAAAAAACTTTCATGATTTTTTTCTCCAAGCACTACAATGCCCACAATTCTTTGAGGGTAAAAACATGCAGCTTGTTCAGCCAGATTTGTTTTCTTTTGCTGTTGATTTTTCTTTATTTTTAAATCTGGTGTTTGGATATAGTGTTACAAACAAGAGTATAGGGAATTGTATCTTGGAGGTAAAATTCTCAAGGTAACATTGTTGTCTACATTTGAAGAAGAAATGTAGCCATGTATTTACAAATATTATAAAAAGGAATATTTTTATTTTATGTACATATCGGATAAAGTTCTTTATTTGTTACAGCTATGCACTGTAAAACGCAGCCTTTTTTTAAAATGAGGAGAAAATTTCTTAATTCAGAATGTCGATCTGTAGTAATTACAATACTGTAAAACATATTGTACACCTACATGATGTTTAGAAGACATGATATGATTGTAAAAAAGAAAAAAAAGATGTGTCCGACTGCTCATTTTGAGGGAGCATGTGAACAAACGTCCTTTTTTAAGTTATTTTGTTGGGGAAAAAAACAGTCAACCATGTATAGTTTTCTCTGTTTGTAAAGTTTCTCAATCAGTGTTTTTGCTTATACAACCAGTGTAAAATGCATTTTTAACATGTTTTTCATGATTGTAAAAAAGGTACCCCATTTTTTTATTCATTATTTCTGAAGCAATCAATACATATACATACATAGATATCTATATCTATATCTATAGATATAGATATCTATGTATATATATATCTATAGATATATATATAGATATATATATATATATACATAAATACTGTTGAATTTCATTGCTTTGTATGGTTCTCCTTTTGATTAACTTCAGTGAAAGAGAATACTGCATTCAAATCTTTTAAATCAGTGCATACACATATTTATCTATTTATTTTAATATTTGAATCAAGAATATTTATGGGCTCCATTTTACATGGCGTACCTCACAAAATTTATTTACTGTTTTTGTTGTCCTATGATTTATGTTATTTAACTTACAATCACTAGACAGGGTGTACAATAAATGGTTTGGTGGGGATAATATTACCTTCTATGCCTTTCCAAAACAATCAAGACATTCAGCTAATCACTCCAGCAGTCAGACCCTCATCGTTTTAGTGATTTCTGTCTCCAGTATCAGTCACATCTGCAGCACGTCGCTGTTTTTTCTTTCCACACAGAAGCAGAACATGAAGCAATAAAATGATTTTGCAGGAATTTTGTTATACCACTGTAAACACTTGTTGTCATCGCTCCACTCACGCTTGATTATGTGAATGCCAAACAAAAGTTTACAATTTCCTTTTCCTGAATTTTTTTAAGATCTTGTATTTGATGTACAATATATATATGTCTATATGTATATATATATACATATATATATATATATATAAATATATATATATATATGTATGTATGTATGTATATTCATATATGTATATATATGTATGTATATTCATATATATATATACGTATATATATATATATATATATATATATATATATACGTATATATAATGATAATACTACTAATATTATTCAAAAATAATTACAAGATGATTAATAATAACAATGATAATAATATAAATGAAAGAAAAAACTATATAAAAAGCAATAAATTATTTTTCAGAGTTGTATTTTAGCTCCTATTGTTGTGTGATTTTTGGACTTGACCCATTACCCAGTCGCTGGTAGCTAGGATGACACCATTCCAGTATCTTGGCATCTCATCACCGTGCGGTAAACACTTGAATGTCCCTGCTCCCACCTCCCGCTCTTCCCTTTAAGATGTAATTGAGTCTATGTAATTGTAATGCACGCATTACCTTGTGACATCTGTGCAAACGTGACTGACTCTTAACTCCACCCTGTGTGTAAAACGTGTCGAGTTGAAACTGTTTGTTGTGTAGTGCATGGCTATTACAGGATGACAGTCGGTACAGTATAAACCACTTTGGATATCTGCCTCTCAGCTGTCTTAACTGGCAGATTTTAAATGACATTCTATAAGCCTGGAGAAAACTACTCAACAATGTATCGCATGCCACACCACTTTCCATCACCACCCGGCCCCCTCCACACACCGCCCCCACTCACAGTCCAGATATCACAGCGCCGTCGACATGACATAAAAGGTAACCTTGCGGTTTCTGGTTCAATTAATATCCCGTTCCTAGCTCGAGCCAAGTAATGAGAGAACCAGGTTCCATCACGGGAAGGAGAAATCTTTTGTATGAAAGCTTTGCTGATCACAGGCTTCCTTTCATGGAGTTTGACGGTGGAGACAAGAAACGGCAAATTTTTATGATGCAAAGAGGCAAAAATTGGTCGAGGGAAGGATAAAAAAAAGAAACCTTTACCTGTGTTTTAAGACATTGTTTTACTTTTTTGCTGTCTGTATAGCGTTTGGGTAATGGTGTCGTGTCCCATTTGATAGATGTGGCTTTAATCATTGTAATAAAAAATGCTTTGTAAATTGCCTAGAGTAGCAATATATTATAACACCTTATGGTTCAAATTTCAAATGTGGCGGACTTTTTAATAATGTGACCTACTGAGGACTTTGCCACTGCTTAAACGTTTGTTGGGTAATCATGTTTTTTTTGGAAGGACAATATGTGTATGAGCAAATGTATGTATGTGAGTGTGAGTTTGTGATTTTAGGCAGGTATGTGTGTGTTTCTGGGAGTGTGTGTGTGTGTGTGTGTGTGCTGGGGGTGGGGGGTGGGGGGGGAGGGGGGATCGCTATGGGTTGTTACCTGTTTGTGTCCTATCCACGTTGCCTTCTGCCAAGTCCTTACCAATGCCTTTGTGGTTCTACCTATTGTACGACTTTCTTGTGAATTTCATTTTTTTATGTGCAATTCTCATCAGCCTCACCATGCCAATAAAGGGAAATGTGTTTGAAAAAAAAAATACCATTCTTTCTTTTAGTGGCTTCCCTATTATCTCCTTTTCCCTGTGATGAATGTCCCTTCATCAAGCACTGTTCAGTCAGCGCTCTGGAATGATTATGATTTGTGCTCTCTCTGATTACTATCAACGAGACATCCTTGAAGTTAAAAGGGAAAATTTAAAAGTTATGAAAACAATGCATGCTGTAGATGTGGATTCACATTAAATGCTTCATCCCTCCCTCCCGCGCTTGTATATCAAAGTGTTGAATGAAGGCTGAGTGACGAAGGAGAAATGACACGAGCCCGACCTCAGCACATCTGTCTCTCTCTGAAGTTTCTCCCCTAATAAAGAAACTCAGCCTAATTCAGAGTAACTTCCCTCTTTGATATGCATATCACCTGGGAGAGAGCACTGTAGTCTTTGTCTGTGTCCACAACTTGACTCCACACCATGAGTCTGCAAGTTAATTAAAAAGTTGGGGGGAACAATTTCATTAACACGATGGAGAGCTATAGTGAGTTGATGGTGTGCTTGATATTCAATGGGGCTTCTAAATGAATATAACAACCCCCCCTTTTTTATTTAACACACACACACACACACATATCTTAGCCTGTGAGCCAGGATCACACCGGGAGCTTCCACCGTGTCTTATTTTTTTTACTGGCGCAAAGAGAAATATGGGAAGAATGTGCATTAAACTTTAAGGTTGGGGGTCTGATTGTGTTTTTTATTAAGGCCGCTGTTTAGCCCCGGAGAAGAGAGCGGCTGGCTTTCATTTCGGCTTGGCTGCCGCATTACAGCGGGAGGTCTCCTTCTGCTTGCCCTTTCCACAGAATGAAACAGTCCCTGGAAATCTCACTGCTCCCTGTCGGCTTCTTCTCTCCCACCTCTCTCTTTCCATCACGATAGGATGGCTTTTTATCTGTTATGTGTCTTTTTTATTATTAACCAGTAGATAAGCAGCTATCTCTACTCCAGTTGGAAGTAAGTAGTGGCCTCGGAGATAATGGGGTTTGATGGGGCTAGGCTCTCTGTGGGACAAACACTGAGATGTTGCCGCTGAGTTGTGTTGCTCTGTATTTTATTTGGCATCTAGCTGTGGCTGCTGTGTCGGATGCTGTTGAAATCCTGAAAATGGCACCCGACTATTCAGCCTTTGTCTCCAGCTATGTGACATGAATGTGTAAATGGTTAGTATTTTGGTGGCCAAGCATTAAAGAGCAACTTGAAAATGAAAACCCTGCAGTAGTCTGGCAGCTCTTTCATGAGGATATCACCCTTCTACTGCCTCTCAGTAAGCAGGTTAGGGTGTGGAAAAAGCAGTCTTCGATAATAAGATTAGACTACCTGAGACTAGTTAATTAAAGCCTGTGGGGTGGAACATGAGCAATCCTACCAGTAATTTACGATCAAGAACTCTTTCTTTTTTCTTTTTTTTCACAGCCGAGCTCAAGATACATCAAGAGTACAAATTTCCTTTCTGTACCAATAGAGAACAACTGACATTGAAGCAACAACATTTATCTCCGGTTCTATCACAATAATTAAAGTTAGGTGACAGTGATTATCTCTGACTACAAGGCTGGCAGAGAGAATAAAAACAAGATTATAGACGTAGGATTAGGGAGCTGTTGGTGAAAAAAAAAAAACATCAAAGAAGTAATACCAGGATGTGACGCTGTGTCGCTGAGTTCTTGCCCCTAGTGTCCCTTCAAGGTTTCTCTGTCCTAAATCTCCCAAACTCCTCTTCACTTTGTGTCTCTTTCTCTCTGTCCCTCCTGTAGAGTTTTTATTTTTAGAGGATTTCATATAAGCTGAGTGTGTTATATCAATGTGTTGCCAGGCAGAATTAGGCGCTCAAGTGAAGCAAAACCAACAAGACTTTGCCAGAACTGGAGGAAGAAGCGAAAACATGAAACATCCTCGTATCATGACTGCGTTGGCTGCAGGCAAGATGCTGTTCCATTTCCATTCCAATCAGATTGCACGTACAAACTAGGGCTGATTGGTTAAGTCACATGGTCTGTAGCGTGGGGTGGTCACGTGACCCATTGGCTCTCATTTGATAAAAAATATAAACATTTCCTGCTGCGGTGCCTGGACCCATCATCTTGAATGAAACAGCGTTTTGTCCCCATCATCTGTGAAAGTGGTCTTTGATGAATCCGAACAGAATGAACAAGTAGATATTGCTTGGCTTCCATTTATTGAAATGCTTCTTTGTTAGCGCCATTTTTTCCTACAAGCCTTTTATCATATGCCACCTTATGGGAAAAGATAATGACAGTGCTATTAAAATCGCAATCTCCCTATCCGGGCATTCTAGTTTCAGCACTTTCTGCTGTTAAAGAGTAATGAGGAACAGAAGGACAGTATTCTTCTTCCCCCCAAACTATCAACTTTGGGGACTGAATGTATTCTTCGCTAGATAATTAATGGCTACAGACAAATGGTGGTTGATTGAGCGACTCATCCCTCTATTTTCAATCACCATCTGCTGTGTGTTGCTGGCAAAAAACAATGTTAATTACCTCAAGTGTGCCCAAGACGTGGCGTATTAATTAGAACAACAAAAAAACGGAGACCTAAAAGATTCCAGTGTTTTAGTATCTGTAATGATGTGTGTGCGTGTTCGTATTGATTTTCTTGATGGATTAGCACAGGAATCGGATCCAGAAGGCAATCATTTGGTGATTTGGCCTTTTGATCATTTAATGGCCGATCAGTGTTGCCTTGACGTGCTTACGTTTACCTGCTTCCTGTGCCTCGAGGCCATGGAAGGCCTTTAAGAATGCTGGGGCTGGCAACTCTCCGCCACACAGAAGGGACATCAGCAGAAAGATGAATCTCCACTGTGACCGCAGGGACAGCCAGCTGACAGGGAGCGTTAGGGCTCCGGATGCAGACTGCTGGGCTTTTTCACCTGACCGAAAAAGGAAGACGGAGAGAGGAAAGAGACGGAGCGGGACTGACTCGACGTGACAAGGCTGCAACGACAACGGACCAAAGCTGTGATGGCGCCCTGCAGACACTCCGTCCCCTCGCTCCCAGACTCCCGAGTGTGCAGGTGGTGAGAGTGTATCCCATTAGGCCGGGCGTCACGGCGTCGTCGCTAACGAGCCAATGTGGAGAGCGACATGTAAATGTGATGATGTGAGCAGCATATTATCGGTTATTATTTGGCAATCACGGAGTAGCATCAATAACAATTAGCATAATTTCCATGACTTCAGTACTTAATGACTCCATTCAAAATACTGACAAATCAAATATGCTTATTTCCTTCACACAAATAGGTCATTTCCAGTCTGTTACAAACTGGATTAAGAACTTCAAGTACCGCAAATAAAAAGTAGCGCGAGACCTGAATTTCAAAATGTTCATCATCAGTCATCTTTTTTTGCTTGTGACCTCTTCAAAGTCTCAGTGAAACGAAAGTTAGAGCGTCTTCAGCTTCTCTGCTGTGATTCCCCAATGGAACAGAATATTTGAGCGTACACGCAGTCACAAGAGGGATTTAAATCAAATCCTTTGTATTTCATTGGACTGGTAAAATGTGGGTGGGCGGGCGAGGAGCCACAGACCTCTGTAGCTCGGTATTGTGGCTCCACACCACCTCCCTTGTAACGTAGAGATTAATTGATGGATGATGTCATGATATTATCAGTTGAAATTGGTTGGTACTAGTTTATGTGAGCACACATCAAAGGAAAGAATGATTGGATTTTGAAATTTTATTTTTTTTTAATTTATTTGCATGTATTGTTAAATAGATGCACAATGTGGATGGGTATATCTAAAAGGTTTAAAAAAATATTTTTTTATTTCATCTGGGCTTTAAATGAAGCAATGGGTTGTGAGCAGTTTAAGAGTTATTTCATGTATATTGCATTTGAACCATTTCAGAGGCCTAAAGAGGTAACACTATACTTAATATTTCACAGGAACAACCAAAGGATTATTGAGAAAAATAAAAATGTTCTCATTATTTCACAACCACTGAAATGCAGCTCATGACCACTCATGGGGGGCCCAACCCCCAGTTCGGGAACCACTTCTTTGGTAGGTATTAGCCAGCTATCTATTTTTTTTTTCATGTTAAACTGTCCCATACTAGTTGGTTCAGGCTTCATAATGGCTCCATTCAAGCATTCTTGACAAGATGGCTTGGAAAAAGAAAAGCTGAGTGCTCTCTCCCTCTCTATGCATTCCCTCTCACTGTCTCTCTCCCTCCCTCCCTCTCTCTCTCTCTCTCTCTCTCTCTCTCTCTATCTCTCGCTCTCTCTCTCTCTCTTATCTGCTCCTTGTATTTTTTTCCGCAGAGTGGTCCGGGAGGATCGCGGAGTTGTGTCTAAATCCAGTTCCCAGCTACTTAGCCCCCACCCAACCCACTCACTCTGACACAAGGGCGCAAGAGAGCATTGCTCCCTCTCTCTCAGACCCCTGCTTGAACCCATGTATCACACAGCAAGCCATCACAATACAGTAGAATGGGCACATGGACAGTTATTGTTTGTTTGCACTATTTATGTCAATGTACAGACTGCGGCAAATGGCACCGTAATGCAATCATTCATTCTTGCCGTCCTGTGCTCCCGTCCATTAGGCTAATGATATTCTGTAACCGTCCTGGGTTCCCTGGCTGTTGAAATCATGAATGTGAGAAGTAGAAGAAAGCAGGGAGACCACTGCTTAATTGGAGGGCCATGATCAAATTCCAGTGTCTGGTAGCATCTGGCCTGTAGTGCCCTTGAGCAACAGTAAAAATTTCCCGGCAGCTTCAAAGAGGATGTTTTTGTGATCTGACTAACATATTGAGAATAAAAAGTGGATAGCAACAGGAGATCAATAAAGTATTAAAAAAAAGATGGTTTGATGCCGTATGTGCTCGGTATCTTTTCAAAGCTCAGACGCACTTTCAGTGACATCAACTCTCCATTTAAAAACCACAGCTTCTCTGAAAACAGTCTATCTGAAAAAATGACTGTCCTCACCAGTCACAGCAGCAGCAACACAAGTTTCAATTGTTCTGCAACAGAAAATAGGGCACAGAGATGTTTCTGTCCGACAAAGCGTGAGGCTGTACGTAGGAAAGGTTGTGCTCCTCTGAACATGCTGATGTTTATCAGGTATAAAGTTAACTGTATTCAACATTTTAGTTTAGTGTGTTAGCTAATTAGCACTAACCCCAAAGTATAGATGAGGCTGATGGGCATGGCATTAGTTTTGCAGGTATTTGGTGATAAACCCAATCAGATTTCACAAGAGGATTGAAAATGTTGACGTGCTAGAAGCAAAGCCAGAGGATCACCAAAGTTGTTTGAATTCATCGTCTAGGCACCATGGATATTTATATGCAATTTCATGGCATTCCGTCCAATAGTTGTTTAGATGTTTCCATGGCTGCTAGCAACCTGGAAATGGAAAAAAATAAATGACCACAGTGTGTTGAGTCTCTTTGATTCTGATAGCATCGAGTCAGGCGATGTCTTGTCAAATTAATTACTCATTATCACCATGCATTTTTTTAATCCTGATTTTGTGGGCACCATTACAACTGAAATGCCAGAGTTATCTCAAAGCATTACGGATCATTTTGTAATGGAACTTTCCTCTGTTTGGACTGTCAAACATTTCAGCCCAAATCGTCCTGACTAAAGTGCATTAAAATGCAGGGACAGTCAAGCTATAATTACTGGGCAAAAATACCCCATGCCTTAATCCACATGGTAATAACGCAATTAAAGTGGTGTTTCTTGGACTTGGTAATCTTCTGTGACAAGGCTTACAATTCAATTAACCCCATTTTAACACTTTGTTTCAACTTCCTGTGAGGCTAATTTGCTTTAAACTTACTTCAGCTGCTATAATTATGCCTTAAGAAATGTCCAATTTCTGAATTATCAGTTGTTTATGACGTTGAAACACTGATTTTCAGTGGATGGGATCTGCTCTATTCCAGCGAGACGCCTGAAAGGGAATTTGGCTCCTAACAGAATGATAGCTTTGTCATTCGTTATAATGTTGGGCCGGCTTTATTGATCGACGACGATGTGTTCGACTTGTTGCACTCATACTAAATGAACTGAGCTTCTCCAGAGCTGAATATTGAAAACATTGCCCAATCACCTCTAAAATCCAAAATTAGAAATAGTCTCTTGGTTCTCAGCACTGTAAAGTGTGATGCATCCATGACGAGAGAGTTTCCACCTGATACAATTTCCGATAATCTCAAAATGCAACTAGAGCTGCACTCCTCCTGACATCTACCAAAGCCAGCCACGTATCTAACCCATTTAATCACTCCTTTCTTGTTCTCTCTCTAAGCTCATGCTGGCTGTGTCATATTGAGCCGGCAAACTTTCCATGTTCTCTCAGAGAAGGTCATTGGGCCAGGCCCAATCTAGCCTCTGAAACTGAGCCAAGATTTCCACTGCTGTCGTTCAGATTAGTATTAGACGTGAGCGCCTTTCCTAAGCAAATCAGACAGTGTGAAGGACAGAACTGTTCTTCCATTCAAGCACGCCTGCTTCTTGTTAAAGAGAGACAGGGCAATAAGTTGTAGGACAAAGGGAAGTTTGTGGGAAGTCTTCACATTTCATGAATGCTTATTTTTAAATGTGACAAGCCGGTTCGCCATGTTAGATTAGAAGCAATTGTATTACACTGACTAGAACTATAGGAGCTGTCTATGGACATAATGTATGTCAGTTTGTGAAAAGCAGCAAGACATAGGCAATATTCTTATAGCTGTGAGTAATTTGAATTGCGAATACGTAAAGAAAGCTTTTCCTGTTAAATTCTGGTCACATGCTTGTTCAAGATTTCAAGTTTGTTTTTTGTTTTTTTCACAAGTTTCAACTGAGGTTCGCTGACATTTACTTTTAGGACAATTTCACAGCAGACCATCAGAATAATTTGTTTCAAAAAGTCTAACCGCGTGCAGGGATTTTTCTGGGGTGACACTGCTGCAGCCAGGCAGACACTGTATAGAATGCTGACACATGATACAAGGACAACAGGATGCATTCGCTGCTAAAGGACAACGCAGGACACACAGTGTGCCGTACAGATATGTGAGAACAGCACACCCTGTCTGCACTGGGAATTTGACACGGTTTGGGTATAAAATGTGACATACTGTAATTCAAGAGTTTTGTGGCGAGCGTGAACACATTTGGTTGGTGGGTTGGTATTGATTCAGCTCTCTAACACTTGGAAGGACAAACTTGCACCTGGACTCAATCAACGCTGATTGGAGAGTGGCAACAGGCCCACATGCACACAACACAGCTGATAGAACAGACTACCCCGAACTGCACACAAGTAGTCTTGTAGCTAATGTTTCCCATCACAATTTCATATTTTACTTGCAAATATCAAGAAAGCATGATGTGACTTATCTCACACATCAGCTGAGAGCTGGGCAGGAAGCCTCCACATGATCAAGACCTTTTAGTAAGATGTGCATTTATGTGATTTCCCCACAGTGGGAAGCCTCACAGAGGGCTAGTTACTGTTTTGCAGATTTGTGTGGCTTAATTGGAAATCCTGTGTCAGTTATTCAAGTCCCCTGTTGTTTGTTTGGTCCTGAATTACTGCTTTCCCTGATTTCATCTAGGTGTTCAAATTTTGCTTTTTGTTTTGCTTTTTTTTTTTTTTTAAATCCTCCATGTATTTGCTCTTGCATTATTATACCCCCAGTCTGTAAATGCAGAGCAGTAAAAAAGAGTAAGGACACACATTTGGGTTGCAGTGTTGGTTTTAACCCTGTTTGGTAAACAATAATCAAGATTTCTATGTCGTTATAAATAAATTATAATAAAGTTTGGAGCAATTTGGACCAAATGGCATAAAAGTTAGTTTTGGTTGGGTTTTTTGCACACTGAAGCAGCCACCTTCAACAAACACTGTCTATCTGAACAAATATATTTTACTTTCCTAGTTTGCCTTATTGTTTAGATCCCTTTCCTGCAAACATGTTGGCATGCCGACCGCGTGGCTCAGTTTTGGGATTATGTCAATGCCTTCAGCAGATGCTATTGCATTACATGAAGAGAGATGCCATGCTGGAGAGCTTCCACTCACTCCCAATGTGTGCATTCTGGCCACGGGCAACGACTTCACATCCAGTCCAATCACTGACATGGCAACCAAGGATTGTGGGAGCGTTCCAAAAGCTGCGTTGCAGCACTTGTCAAAGGTAAGTTCTGAATGAGTTACTTAAAGTTGTATTTAAGCGGTCGGCAACAACTGGGGGCAGAAACGCTCACAAACAAACGGAAGGAAACAAGCTTTGATATAGCACCTAATCAGGTGCTTCAGGCTAGCATGTTAACAAGACGATGGCTTGAATGTTCTTTTTACATGTCAAAGCTTTTGAAAGTTTCTATTCTAAGTTAAAGCTCTGATATCCATTATGCATGCTTGTACTGCAGAAGCCACTGAGAATCTGACAGTCAACCCACCCGTCTGCAGCACAATGCAGCCTTACAAGCTTTCAGCTCATTGGTGTGATTTTGTTGTTGTTGTTGCCAACAACATCAAAATAAGTTGGTGGACCAAATCCAGGGCCTGTTTTTTTAATTAGTGAATATTAAGAACAGGCTTGGTGTTTATAACTGTATACATCATGCCTGTGTTAGAGGATACACAAGTATTCAAATACTCACCTACTTATATGTACATTGAAAGAGGTACTGGTAGCTGTAATGGGGCGACCGTGGCTCAGTGGTAGAGCAGCGGTCCTTCAATCGGAGTATTGGTGGTTCGATCTCCGGTCTGTGTCGATGTGTCCTTGGGCAAGACACTTAACCCCAAATTGCTCCTGTAGCTGTACCTACAGTGTTAGTTAGGATGTGCATGGTAGCCCCTGCCATCAGTGTATGATGAATGTACTCATTGTAAGTAGCTTTGGATAAAAGTGTCAGTGAAATGTAATGTAATGTATTCTAACCTCCTCATAATACTAGATGTGAAGAGATGCCTTCCTAAAGTGTCTTCAATGAAAGAGATTAAGGACACAATCTACAGTTCTTGTTCGGCCTAAATCAGAGAAAATGTGAACCTATACTTTAACCCGTTCAGATCCCCCGTCCATTCTAATGGACATCATTTTGTCAGTCAAACCTACTTTGGAGACAGGGACTGCTGAGATATTAGGTTTGTTTGAGATGAACTGCGCCTCGCCTGGAAAGTGGACGAGAGCAGGCGGTAGCAGCAGGGGGTGTTAACAAAAAACTGCGGTCAAGTCAAGCAGTTTTCAGCTGCCTTTAAAGAATAAACAGGAAGTGAAAGAAACAGTTACATTCTGGTAGATCTGATCTGAAGGCTACTTGTATTTTACAGACCTCGTTCGGATTTATTCATATGTGTTTGTAAATATATATTTATGTAGAAATGTGCGTGTGCCTGCATTGTATGCTATCCTTTGTTCTTTTCCTGTCTGCCTGTGAAAAACCTTGCTACTTGTTTTGATGTGTTGTATAAATATGCTTTATTATTATCAACCACACTATATATGTCTTTAGATTAAACCTGAGACTAAAAGCCAACAATCGAGCGTTAAGTATTACAATTACACAGAAAAATAGGATTTTCTACAAAACGTGGCGTTTGTTGTCAAATCGAAGAGCCAATCAGCTCTCTGATGTGGCGACAGCCAGGCGTTTCCAAGCACATTGTTCCACATCATTTAAAGTGGACAGCATTAGAGCCGCACCCCATTTACCGGCAAGCATGGCTGCTTGTGAGGCAAGGAAGAAGTGTAAGGCACATATGAATCTATTAGATATATTTTTTAAGTACAAAATGTCTGTTTAAATTGCCTTGACTCAAAAAAATGTACTTTAAATATAAGATTACACTTGCTCACCATAGATCAAAATAAGATTTAGTCTATAGTTTTTACTCAGGATTTCATGAAGTTTTATTGCTATTTATTCATGAGTGCAGTTAGACAGAAATCCACCATAACAATATTTGTTTTGTGGTTGGAACACAATTGGGTTCTGAATGGGTTGAGAACAAGCTAGGGTACAATTTGCAACTTGCTTTCTCCATTCTGTAGTGGCAAAAAGAACAATAGCCTTGTAGCTGGAGTAAGGCATGCCCTGTTCTGCTTAAAACACTATTTTGAATTTGAAAATTGAAATTTTTCATATGCTTGAACCATAGTTCATATTTAAAATAAAAAGTGACAGTTCCTACCTAAAATTTTAAATGATCTCGTGTATTGTGTTTTATGACACATGTCAGCCTTTCTCTCAATAAAATCAATTTCGTCCAGGTCTGATATCCCAGTGGACGCACAGCAGGTTGTGTGACGGCAGAGAGGAACAGGATGGAGCGGCTATTTTTACCTGAAGCCCAGGAGTGAGCTCAACACAGAAGGTGAGGCGGGAGGAGAGTGGAACTCGGGCAACGTTTGGGAATGTGAATCGGGTAACGTTAATCATCTGGACAGCAGAGACATTAACTGTGCATGAAGCTCGGTCTCTGGACATTGCATGTACTGTTGAAATACTGACAGAGGGCATGAGTGAGTGTGTGTGTGAGTGTGAGTGTGTGTGTGTGTGTGAGAGAGAGAATCACAAGCAAAGAGAGGAAGGGCATTATGTATTTCTGTGTGAATCTGGGAGTAAGAGAGGACATACTGTAGTGTAGTTGTTTGTGTGTAATGCATGTGCTGAGGTGATAGTGCCCTGACTCACTCTTGTAGATGAAGTGCACTTTGCTCAAAGCTACCCCCCCCCTCACCCTAAGGAATAGACTGTGTTTTCCAACTCACTTTTCGGGTTGGGAAAACACACTGATGAAAAAGGATGAGGCTATAGCGGCACACTCGGTCTTCGCGGCAGCCCCCGTCACACACTAACATCATTACAATTTCAACTCCAGTGCCTTCTAACAAAACTCTGCATATTTACAATGTGTGTGTGTATCCACTATTGTCTTGTTAAAATTTTACAATGGCTGCTGAGCGCCTTTCGCATACTGAATGCAATATTGTGCCTTAATATGCCCTGGTATAATGCCTACAGATTTGCAAAATGCTGATACGGCACATTTCGCAGTGGGAGCATCTGAGTCGCACGAAAGCGGAGCGTTCACCCCTGAGAGAGCGAGGGGCTCACCTTTTGTTATTATTTTCGGAGGCGCCGATTCGCGCTGACCTACTTTGGAGGCAGGGATTGCTGAGGCTCGGATCACCAATGCAAATGAAATCTGTTGCTTCCTGCCTGTTGGATTTCCAAGCACATGATGCAATTGGGGAACTTACTGCAGTTTTGTGCATACTGTCGTCTTTTTATCTGCTATTTTGAAACTTATCTGGACTCATCATTATACTCTTTATTCTGTGGTGGTTGTTTTCACTGAGGAATTATTGAATCAGGGATCAGTTTGAATTCTTGACAAGCAGCCTGCTTGGTTTACCTACAAAACCTTGCATAGACCCGCTCAGCATTGCAAATGACAGTGATCACACTGTGACTTGAGTGCGACACTCCACCTGCTTGACAGATAGCTGTCAAAAATACCTGTCACTCTGTCAGCCGCAGAGCCTAGCCACTACCATCGACACGTGTTTTTTTACAAGGCATTTTGGTCTGCACGTAGTTGTACTGCAGTAAAGGAAGACAAGAATACTATTTATCTTAGAATTGTCATTTTGATGAGCAAGTGCCATCGTGTAATGCTGGAGGACTCTGACCAAAAGCTATCAAAATTAAAGTATTGTATGAGATTCCTTCTTTTTAAAGACTCTATAATAATATGGCTATGTTCAGGTCAACTGTGGTGTGTTTTATGAATTCACACTAAAGTGCACAGTGTTCTGCAAATGAAAAAGTGGGTAAAGGTCAAGTGAGTTCGTTCCCACATTATGTGTAACACAAACTGTTCCGACTTTTAAACCGTTTCTATCACCTTTTTTATATACATGCAAATGCGGTTCCTTTTGAATTAGTGTCGAGCTACAAGTACTTTTGCATGTCGGTGCTGTCACAATCTTTTATTACACACTGTAAATGTAGACACACGGGGAGCAAGTGGACATTTTTTTGGGAAGGAGGAGAATCTGAACCCGGAGTGCCATTGCCGTCCCTGCAGGGGATGGAGTGCTCTAAATGTGGTGTGGCCTTTGTCACCACGTGTGAAATATGATTTGGTGAAGGATGTCATTTGAAGGGGCCCGGTTCGGCAGTTATGACAGCCCCCGAGCACTCTCTTACAGTCTGTATTTTCCGCTGCCTCTGTATCGCTGCATCTCTCCACTATCTTATCTATCCTTCACACATTCTCTCACACCTTTTCTCTCGCTCACTCCTCGCCTCCCAGTGGCCTTTTTATTGGGCTGCTTTAAAACCAGATGTTCCTATGCTGCGAGTAGGAAGACGTGTGTGTGTGTGTGTGTGTGTGTGTGTGTGTATGTGTGTGGAGGGGAGTTGGGGGGGGGGGAGAAACTTACTTTCTTTCCAACTCTTCTCCCTATTTTTAACTCGGTTTTTCATATCCTCCATTTCTACCTCTATTTCTTTCCCAGGATCTCACTCGCATTATAAACTCACAACACACCCACATACACAAACTAACTTCCTCTACCTCCCCTCTGCCTGTCATGTAGTGCGAGTGACCTAGTTCTAAGTTGAACCAACCGTTTGATTTAAATCGGTCTTCAATACCGCCGCACCGCACGCGGGAGATAAAAGGTGTGATCTCAGTGGCTGGGCCATGTTTCCAAACCCAGATAATACTCTCTTAAAATCAGATCCCCACAACAGCACACTAGTCCCTGTAATTGTCTGTACTTGAGCTGCAGTGGTATTGTCCCGTGCTGAACTTGTGCAAGCTGTAGTGGGATGCATAATTCTATTCTTATAACTGCAAACTATCTCGGGCGCACTGTGGTTGTTTTTATTCACCAGAATTTCTAGGTTGGAAATGTCATTTGCCCGGTCCTTTCTCTCTCTCCTCGACTATAATCAACGGCAGCTCCCATTTTTGTAGATTATACAGACATCGGTGTAAAGAGAGAAATAAAAATTGCTGCCATGCTGAGTTTACGCCTGACAAACAACATCCACGCGGAGATCTGACACTGCAATTTGCACTTACACACAGAGGCAAATCCTAGCTTTATTCAGATACATTTCCAGTACAGGCCTATTTTGCAAATCAATCATGCAGCACAAAGTAGTGGCGCAGAGACTTATATTTTTCCGACTGCCCAGAGTCGGAAAGCAGCTAAAAAATAAATAAAAACTGTGATGTGGCAGGGTGTTTATGGAGAATATGAATGAAGGTAGCATGCAGCTTTTATGCCTCCTAATAAGCCTCCAAGGCTAGGGAACATTACGACTCTACAGTTTTACAACCAGTGATGGTCTGCTCAGAGATGTACATTGTGCTTCTCTTGGGTGTGTGCGTGTGTGAGGGTTGGGTTGAGGGGGGGGTGAGACCCATAGATGTCTAGTAAAACGATCCCCATGAATATCTGGCTATGAATCAGAGGCTGCCAGACTTCCCCTCACATGATACTCCTCACAAATGATATGCTTGATAAATACATTAAAACATATTTGTGTGCATGCTGTTGGGGTTCATCACCGCAAATGGATTGGGATCTGACAGGCATTCCAATGAGCTGCTACGATGGCCCGATGAAATCATTACCCCCCCTCACTAAAATTGTCTTCACATTTAAGATGTCTTGCAGTTTGTGTGTGTGTGTGTGTGTGTGTGTGTGTGTGTGTGTGTGTGTGTGTGTGTGTGTGTGTGTGAGGTTCAGTATAAACGTGCACCTTAATCGTGTCACATCCGAGCGTCTCGTAACATTTTGTTGTGAGTGTGTGTGTGTGTGTAGTTGTGTCTGCACAAGTGTGCGTGCCTGGCATGGTGAGGGTGGTGAGGGGGCAGTCCATCAGCAAACAAACGAGGGGGAACTGACGCAAGTGCACGAGAAAAGGTGGAGAAGTGATTTCTCCGACACCGATCTGAGATGAGGTTTGCGGCCATAACCAGGCGACTCGGCAGGAGCTAATTCAACATTATCGGCATATGCTTGGCCTGTATCTTGTGCTGCATCTTTGTATATAGTCCTCAGATACCAGATTTCACAACGGCCGCAAACCTCTGTCGAGGTTTGCGGCTCAGAATGTTGGGTTTATTTGTAGACTGAACCTACATGAAATCAGTGTCAGACCACTTTATATTAATGTTTTGATAACATCATCCGTGTTTGTTAAAGTGCTCTGTGTGGTGAGTGGCCGAGGAATGTGTGTTTGCCAGGTGCCACCAGCAAGTGTGGACATTTATTAGAATAAACCCCTTGAGATTATCCATCTTGTTTTCAAAGGGGTTCTTGAAATGGCAAAGACAATTTCATTCGTGCGTCCAGGAGCAGTTGCTGGAAGCTTGGTGATGGTGTATACTTGTGGGTCCTGCAGTGGCTACTGTTGATTTTGGTTGGATTCTCTTGTAGCAAAATGGATATCAAGAAGAGGAAAGCGGTATTGACTTTACCTCATTTAGGCAGAGCAAGGTTGTATAATACTGAATAGTATGACGCAGCTAATATATATATTTTTTAACTTTAGAGATTCATAGTCAACGACGATGTAGTTTTAGTAAGCGTTCAAATCAGGCGGCGACCTCCGAGACTGTAAAGTGAAGCCAATGTGGAAGCGCCTTGAGGCGATGGGGGGGGTTCCTTTGGTTGCAAAAAGATATTCTGATTATATATAAGTTTATACATCTACAGCTCACTCTATTTATTACCTCGGTTAACATGTGTTTATGATCTCAATTGCTAGTTTTAAATATTATACATCATAATGTTACAGCATATAGCATGATGTTCATTTAGTAAATTATGGTCCCACATTTCGGTTGCCTAAAAATGCATTATTCAGCATTTTGTTGTACTTAGCTTCACCCTTTCGTGGCACTTTTGGATTGCCAAAACCAAGATGGCGACAGCCGAAATGCCTATGTGTCTCTCAATTTATTTTGTATAGCCCAAAATCACAAATTACAAATTAGCCTCAGAGGGCTTTACAATCTGTACACATCCATCATCCTCTGTCCCGGGACCTCACATCGACTCAGGAAAAACTCCCCCAAAAAAAAGAAAAGGGAAGAAACCCTTGGGAGAGCAACAGAGGAGGATCCTCTATCAGGATGGACAGAAGTGCAATAGTTGTCACGTGTACAGAATGAACAACATGACAGAGTTACAACAATGTATATGACAGAAATTATTCATATAATGAGAGTAATAGGCATGATGAAGAAGTTACAACTACCAAAAATAACAGCAACAATGAATATAGTGGAATAATAATGATAATAGAAGCAGTAATGGTATTGGCAATACTAATTGTAATGCAACTAACAATAACCATGATAATAGCAGTAGGTGTCGGGCAGGACCAGAGTCCAGATATGACCACGATCCATGTAAACCTGTGAGGAGAGAAAGCACAAATCTGGAGCACAATCTGGAAAAGGAGCAAAGTTAGTAATGTGCATTAATGGTGCATGAATTCATACAGAAGGAAATAGAGAAGGGTGGGCGTCAGCAGGGCTGAGGCAGGAGGCAGGAGGCAGGAGGCAGGACCAGGGTCCAGATATAACCACAATCCATGGAAACCTGTGAGACGAGAAAGCACAAAGACTCCGAAGAAGAAGTAGATTTAGAGTTACCGTCTTTTGTTTTTGTTGTAAATAGTCAATGGAAAACGTGCGTATCATCAGTCACCATATTCTCATTCAGTTTTTGTTCCAGATATGCTGAAGCCGTGGGCTTGTTTCACTAAGATGAGGCTAAGTAGTCTGTATGCACTGTCAAATATACCATTTTGTCTCAATTTAAAAAAAATGTATTAGAACAGAACTGCAAGGACAGCATTGTCTTTGGTGTATATATACAAAGTAAGTAGACTCGGGAGAAGAAGCAACAAAGCCGGCATTAGAAATACTGCATTCTGGACCTTATCTAACCAGCTTTGTAGCTAGCACACTTCAAAGATGCTGAATACATTAGTTTTAGGGGGTGTTATTCAAATTTGTTGATCCCTTTTGGCCTTCATAAGCATATTAATAGTATTTTGTCACACAAATGGCTTCTGGTCATTGAGGCATAATCAAACAATGAATTGCAGTTGCCACCATAAACAGTTTAAAGCCAGGACAAAACAATGTAATATTTATGTGTTGGAGCCATTGTTCTGTATTGCATTATACTATATGCCTGGGTTTTACCGTGTAGCTTATAAGTGCATAGCTGTGGCCGTTATGACACTTATACGTCCGTAATTTGGAGATATATTCATTCTGTATTACAAAATAAAGTTTTTTTTATTTTGTATTAACATTTGGCACATTAACTTTATATAAGAGTTCCAGTAGCCCTGTGTTTAAAAATAACTATCTTGTGTTTTTTTTTTCTTAAAAGTAAATACTTTGATGTTTTAAAACTCATTGAATAAGAACCACTTTGTACAGAACTCGCCTGCAGTACAATTAGCCGTGGCAATGCATATCTCCTAGGATATCTGCTAAATCGGCACCCCGCAATTTTCCAGAAAGATTATACACAGCACATGCTGTGCTATCAGTTAAATCTGTGCAATTAGGACCTGTGCATTTGCCTCTTCGGTAGATTCTAGAAAGTGAATCCATTACTTATGCATTTTAATGTTGGGTAGTGCTAATTTGCAATAGTTTCATTAAAAAGGCAACAATAGATTAACCGCACAGAGAGATCAATTTCCTAGCATCCATTTGCAGCATTTAGAGAAACTCGAGGGTGTTGTTGATGCTCTGTGTGCGTACTCGCATTTGTCTGCATGCTTTCATGTGTACAGTGCAAGAAAGATTGTTTAAACCTAGTGTGTGTATTCTCTCTGTTTTGTTACGGTGTGTGTAGAAATATGGCCGCAGTGTGTGCTGGGTCTTTGATTTGGCTTGCTGCTGTGACACTACCTGTACGACCAGTGGGCTGCTTCCATTGAAACAAACACTGAGCACCAGCACACTGCCAATCGGAGGAACTTGTGACTATTAAATCGTGCAAATTACACAGGGACAGGTATATTTTGAGAGATTCGATTAGATTGCGCGCACGGGGGGCAGATCATTACAGGGTCACTATGCTGTGCTATATATTTAGCATTGTTTAGAGCATCTGACGTGGCAAGAACTAATTTACTCAAACATTACTGTTCACCCCTATACATACAGACATTCATTGTATATTTTCACCAATGCATAAACACTCAGCCACCATCATATTTCTCTGCTAATGCTTCCCAGAACATACCAGCCGATATAATCGATGGCTTTCTAAAAATATTTAGACTAGGAAGGATCAATGTGAGAGATCATTCCCATTCTGCTCCGATATGTATACACAAATAGACCATTGATGGTATTGAATGCCCTTAGGGTCCATAGTTATATTGCCCTGCTGTCGAGGTGATTCCGCTGCCAGAGTGTGCGCGTATAGCTACAATCACTATATCTGGCTCCCCTTCACCCGTGCACGCAGAGCTTTTTACATCTCATAATGCAAGGTTGAGCTTGTCTCGCAGAATATAAAACCTCAGGCTTAGAATAATGCCTGTGAAAGGCGGCGCGTGCCCCGTCAGAGACACTTTACTTTGCAGTGTGATTATGTTGGGAGATTTTTACTCTGCCGCAACTTTCAACAGCAGATGTATTTTTCAATCTGCACTCCCGTGCCAAACTTTCTGACCCAGCTGTTGTCAAGTCGTTTGCATGAGGCTTTCCTGTGAAGCCGTTTGATCGCTATCCGACTGTTGCGGCACACAGGGATGTTAAAGCACTCTGGAAATCTCAACTATAGTGTTTTGGTTTCTCAGCAAATAACCTGATTTCCTTTTGTGCTTTGTGAAAAGGTTGCTTTTCTCTCTCTCTACTAGGCCCTGACATTAACATTTCAGTCCATGTTTAAATGAATCTGATAAATTTGTAAACAGGTTATATGAATAACGCTTTTTTTTTTACTACCGGTTTCTGGCAGTTGGATTCTCGCCATGTCACGGGTTAATGCGAGAATCGCGGGATCACATATCACACGAAAATCTGTCTTGTCAGACTTCAAATAATGCTTTTGTTTCCTGTAAGCCAGTGCACAGACCAATCAGCGTCCTGTGATAAACTCCTGGCAGCTACGTCTGTGGTTAGGTGCGTGCAAGACAACACAGAGAGGTGACTGTTCAAAACAAAAATGGCGGCTCCCGATGAGGTTAGCTAAGATGCTGCAATAGCATCCAAGCAAGATCATCTGCCTTTTATGTGGCCCGACATACTTCCAAAGAAAAAGCTGTTGGTTCTGCTTTAGTTGTTTCAATCCTTGAGAAAAATGTAATGTTGCTAATTTGACTTAATAAGATAATGGCGAGCCCCAGTCTTTCTACCACTATTTTTGTGTCTATACTCTCTACTCTGTCTCTCTCTTTGTGACACTTACACACATTAGTGTGTACTTGCTACAGGAGTAACATATCCACTATCACACCAGCCTTCCCCCAGGACTCATTATGCCATCAATGTTCTATTACATAACTATGTGAATGTATGTGCTGAAATGGCTACCATGTGTTCTTCAACAAAGATAAATGGGCAAATATAAATATAAAATTTTGCTCCAACTCTGTGCTGCCATACCCTGGAAACCACAATCGAAGGTAAGGTGCATCCAATCACCTACTTTATATTCCTATTGCCACAGAGTTGATGCGCTTGCTGTGAGCTTCTCGCTGTAATGTGTGCCTAAATGACAGGAACACTGGCATGTTCAATGTCATTAAAGGTAAACTGAAGTTTCTGACATCTCGTAGCGTTGTAGAACAATGTTTTTGTGAGTGAGTCCCTGGGTTGTTTGTATATCATGTTCTACCAGCAATAAGACATATATGCAAGCCATTAGCACTTGGGATAGCTATTGGCAGTATCGAAACAGAATGTGAATGTGATATGAGCAACTTGACGGTAAAAAAAACTGCATGTTTACATTTTAAACTCCAGAAAAAAAAAGGCAATCATAACTGCCAAAAATGCAGAATACCAGACACAGCACTGCACAGTATGTGAGGGTTCTATGATGAACTAGATGTACTACCTTTTGTGGGTAGTGTTTGTGTTTGGGCAGGGAGTGCATGTCTCGTTTCTAAAATCTATAGAGTCCTGTTGGTGAAAGCTGTTAGAAAAAGTGACTATTATGTATATTTCTATGAACACGGCTGGAGTCGGCCATCTCTTTACCCTGCAATTCATCCAGACCCTGAACTTCAACGGATGCAGCGGATGGTTTGGCAGTGCTGTTCATGTGATGCTCTGGCATCAAATGTGAGCAAGCTTGACACAGGCCTTTCTTGATCTCACGATTCCCCCCCGGCAGAGATGCAGCACAACATTTGGATTGCCGCGTACACATACTGGAAATAAACATTCTAAATTCACATAAATCTAAATACTGATGCAGGAGGAGGCTGAGGAGGTGGATGAAGTTACAGTTTCTGGGGTGTAGCAGCAAGGAAGCATGTGTTTGCAGATAGAATGAGAGCCAAATTGTTGGAGATAGGTCATGGTCATATATGATTTAACTGTATACGGAACATGTGACTATAAAAACTCCGTGCCTGCCTGAACCGAGGACGGGGCTCCATTGATCTCCTTCATCTTCATCATCCCTACTTCATCCCATCACCCGTGTCCCCTCTATCCGGATTTGTCCAGCTGTACGTTGCAGTGTCACTCAAATGTGCTCTCATCAGCAGGTTGGGAACTTAAAGATCATGTCTCTTGCCAGGGGATATACGGCGGGTGTTATAGCATGTAATTAACCAGCTCCACAACATTGCTTATGACTTAGCTTGCTATCAGGGGGTATTGCTCTGACTGAGCCATCCTTCTTGAGGAGCTCCATAAGCCAACAGGCAGTTTGGAGAAGAGGGAGAAGACTTTTCATTGCTTGATGCCCCCCTGAAACCATTCTTCCCCCCTTCTACCTCCTCAAGGTGATGCTGCAGTTACTAGGCAACAAAAGAAGGTAGGGGCTGGAGGCATTGTGGAGGCCAGTTGTTGGGCCCAATTATTAATTCAGGCTATATACATGATGTAGAATATGCTTAAATCCATAAAGTCGTGTCTACATTATCCCTAGACTGAGACTCGTAAAGTTGTAATTCTGTAAATTCCCCTTTTTAGTATTTTCATAATATCATTTTGAGATAACATTAGTCAACCGTTTCATTCGTGGAGGGTTATCCCAAAGTGCATGTTATTGTGAAAAAAAGCATTAAATAAAAATTATGTTTTGGCACACCCCATTGCTCCATTTGCTTCCCCCATTAAATTCACTCAAATTCACTCATGTAGGACAAGATTTCTAATTGCCGTATTTAATGTGTTAATGATTTAATTATTCTTTTAATTAATTTGTTACGACTAAATGATTGACTTAATTCAAGGGCTCTTGGCTTGTCTTTGGGGAGGGCGGGGGGCATAGGGCTCTGCAGATGACTTACTGATGCTTTTCCATATCAAATGTCAGGGACTGGAAACAGGAGAGTGAGGGAGTAATGCAACAAATGCATGCACATATTTTCTCCAGCAGCAAAAGGAAAAGGCCACATATGAGTTGGAGTCTTTCGTAGCAAGTTTGCAAAACAGTCCTGTTTATTACAAGACTGACAGAGAAAGCAACTCCCTTTTCCCTCCCCAATGAGAAATGACTGTGGGCCTAATCTGAAGTAAACAGGCTCTCAAGTCCTCTTGGGTTGGGGTGTGAGAGGGGGAGCTTCTCAAGCACATCAACCACCCAAGCCTCAGCATCAAAGGGATCACCATTTTTAATTGAAATGCCTTTTAATGTATAATGTAGTTCATTTATTTAATTTTGATTCAATAGTCAGGGAAACGGAATTGAGCTGGAAAGGTCAGACAAAATATAAGCATTCCAGAGCACACCAGCTCTATTAGTTTTTCAAACAAATCTACCTTCGCAGACTATGAAAATGTGGCGTGAACTTTTTTAGGCGGCTGCAAATTGCCTCAAAGTTTTATTGATGATAGAGTAAAAACCTCAGTTGATGGATAAAGAGGCTGCTATTCAGTATTCTGGGGATACAGCGTACTGTTGAAGGGATGCTTTTATCTCTCTCCTTGCAGCCGAGACCCTACATTTTCTTTATATGTGCCATGTGCAGGTTATCGGCAGATGTAAATCGTTGTTTTACTGTCAATCCACAACACTTACCGTCCGATCCTGTCCAACAAGGGTGCATGTCATTTGCATGACATTTAATGTGTTGATTGCCATTATCACTGGTGCATTTCCCCAGTGTGCAGGTTCAAATCATAAATGTAGCAGGGTGCTAGTTTATCAATTTGTGCTCCTAATTAAAAAATTGGGTCGTTGTATTTTTGCATATTGTCTCCTATAGCTCGAATTTTGATGACTTGCTGTTAACTCCTGCTTCTAGTCTTTATGCTAAGCTAGGTTAACTGCCTCCTGATTCAGATACAGACTCAACTCAATCAACTAAGTAAAGAAAGCAAGTAAGTGTGTCCCTTTCAAGTTATTAAAAAAGGAACTCCCGCCTCTTCTTAGTGATTAGTTTGTGAAGTTCATGTTTCTTCAGTTCATGTAACTCATTTGCGAACACTTCAGAATTTCTTGTTTGGATGAAAAGTATCTTTATTGTAGGACATAGGATCTCTGACAAATCATTACTTGCAAATTAAATTACTTACAAACGCCCTTGCAAGTGTCCCCACATTGGCATTGTATTTCTGTATTTCTGTATTTCTGTATTTCTCACAAGTGAGCCTTTCTCCACACTGTAGCTAACTCGCTTGATGGAGAGGCACAGGATGTAATCTGGGATTAATTACTGGAATTCACTGCACCGCGCCTCTCTTCTCCTGGCGGCTCTGAGGCATCTGGTGGTGTCCAGGCTAATCTGGATGACAGTGGATTTGGATGGCAGCTGGAGGACGCAGGTATCACTTTAGTGTATGCGGCACCATTCTAAACTCAATAATGTGTGCATATGAAGTTTTGTGGGGCAGTCGTAGCAGGTATTGTGTATTATCAATGTGTGCTGGTACAGTTCTCCGTGCTTTGGTGTGTGTGGTTTTGTATTTGTGCAAACCCATTTTTGGTCATGTGAGAGAGTAGGTGAGTCGGTAGCAAGTGGAAAAGCTTGACAGGAGTCCCACGCAGGCTGTCGAGCCACGGGTGTTTACAGTTGAAATATTTGCCTGTCTAGGGGATCTGAGAAGCTGGAGATAAGGCAGAGACAGGCCCTGTCATGAACAGAACTGTCTGTCTCCCTCCCACCCAAGTCCTCTTTATTAAAAGAACATTGATTTCTCTTAGCCTTTGATAATCTCCCCCCACCGGAGTCTAATCAAAACGCATCAAATGTTTGCCACCAAGGACAACCACGTCAAAAAGATTCCTCGCTCACTGGCTGCCTTGTTATGCAGCATTGCTCTACTGCAGCGCATGCCGATGCGATATGAGGAATGTTGCGAGAAGTTGTTTTTCTTTGCGGAATAGCCCAAAGTGACAGTCAAATCAGCAATGTTGTGTTTAAACTCACCAATTTTTTTGAAAAGCATTTTCATCTCTATTAAAACTTTATAGCTGCCATCATTCCTGCACAAGTTGGACACCGCTGCTTTTCGCTCGCTCTAGCTTCACTCCTTAAGATGTATGTGTTTACACATTATGTGTGATCATGAGCTTGTAAGCACGTATTTGTGCGTGTGGACACAAACACATCCTCGCTTCCTACCTCCACAGGTTTTACTATTACGCTGCGTTCCCATGGTGACCGGGGTGTCTGCATCAGGAGTACGCCGTGGGTTAAAGCTGTAGCCTAAGCAGGCATCTGGGCTTGTCTCCCAGTAGCTGGTTTGGGCCCCTCCTGGGCCTGCTGATGAGCGAAATTATTTTTAATGGATCTTCATAAAACCATCTGTATGAGCACACCTGCACACTGGAAGGCTATCGACAAAATGATTATGACCGCAGGACCCAGAAATTGCTCTAAAATGTGTAATCATTTTGTTTGCTGTATCCACAGCCTCCCTTCTCTTTCATGTATCTGTATTCTTTGGGCCCGGTTCAACAAAGCAAGGTTATTTTCCTTCGCTCAGGTCTACGGCCCGCACAATTTCCATTTAGATTTGAGGCGGTGTTTTTAACGTATAGCAGGTCTCTGCTCTGCATTCAAGGATGCTTGATATTAAATGTCATGCAAATGAGTTGTCTGACCTGGCCAGAGGTGCATTGTCTGCAATAAATAAAGGTTAATTGTGGATGTTAATTTCCACAGATTGTGGGTATAATAAAGCAGATTTTCCATCCAAGTTCCATAATGCCCCACTATCTTTCAAAACAGCATTGACATTGGTTGGCAGGAATTTTGGCAACCCGATGAATTCTCCTAAGTGTGCATACTGTTGACCAAAAAATATGCTTTGCCATCTTTATTGTTATAACTGGCACTACCAAGATAGAGGAAAAAAGTGTCCATTTAAAATGCAATCATGCATTTTGAATATCTTCTTTATTTCTTTTTCATCTCCTACCCATAGATCTTTCACTGTGCCCCTGATATCATAATTTCAAATGCTGAAGGGACCCAACACAATCTTAGCTGACAGGTTCAACTGTTTCTATCACACATTCCCCTGTTACTTCTCATCAAATTTGATTTGTATGAAGATATAGCTGATGTTTTATTTATTTTCGCCCTGTGAGACAACCCGCAGGTACCCTCTGGGTGTCATGATTTATACGTACTGAACAAAAACAAAAGACAGCCACTGTCCTTGCACCTCCTGACGTATACTTTAATGAAATTCAATGAGATGAAATTTAGCACAACCTCCATTGGGGTTGGCCATATCATTTTGAAGTGCTTCATTACAGCAGTGGTGGTGGCCTGTGGGATATCTTCATTTGGGATGTGGCATGCCTCATTCGTCACTGTAAGATAAAGAACCAAAGGCCACTGTAGCTGCTATAACACTGGCAACTTTTTTTTGTTTTATTTAGTCACACTAGTTGCATTACTCCTTGAGTTCTGCATCTAAAAATACAGTGAACTAAAATCCGCACAGTGCATTGATTAACTGAACAAAATAAAAGTGTTTCAACGTGTCATGAGCTCGTGTAAAATCACTGATACAGAATCAGTGAAAACAGTTAGGGCTTTGTGTTAAAATAATAGTGTTCCATTACAGCTGCGGATAGCTGTGTGCACAGACTCCCATGGGTCCCTTTTGCATAGCTCGTTGAGGTGTGTGTGCTCAAATGTGTGTGAGATCTATGAATGCCCAGCCGAAGCTCTTTTATAATTCTTAGAGCCAGATGTTCCTCTGATTGGAGGATGAGGAAAGAGTGATGAAGAGAAGAGACAACCAAATAATGAGGCTCGCTGCATCAGAGTTGCCCCTTTCAACTGCTGTCTCACTCGAGAGCAGTTTGCCACTCTTGCCACAGTTTGCTCTGTTTCTGTACTCTGCCTCTTATCTCCCTCCCAGATTTATCAGTTTTCTCTCTTTTCTGTTTTCGTGCGCACTCTCTCTATCTCCATCTTCTTCCACTCAGTGTGTCTCTTTCTCCCCACCCTCCCCTCACTCCTACTGATATGGAGGCAGATGCTTTGGGCCCCCAGAAGGTGAGTGTCTCTGATATAAAAAGGCCTAATGAATGGGAGCCGCCTGTTTGTGTGCCTGCCGCCAAGTAGTGCAGCTGCACAGACGCTGGATGGCACAAACAAAAGCCTCCTCCGTCCCCTTCTGCAGATCCACTGCAAAAGCCAGGATGTTGCACGTGTGCGGCCTCAGATTGAGGCAAATGAGTTAATCCATAACAAGACCTAACACAAATACAAACAAGTGGGCTTTACTCATTTGTAACTCCGGTCCAAAGGGCTTTGTCCCAACACAAGGTGAAGTTATTGATGAAACAAGGCCACTAGATTATTTCCACACCCTCAGTGTGCTGTAACCTCATGCTGGGTTAGCGTCCCTGGGCTGAATTCTCTCCCTTTTGCCTGTGTTCCATAGCTATTTTCGGTTAATTACTCCTAATGAATTTCTGCATCCTTATTGTCCTCTAGAGCACTGAAGAGTGGTCTCTTGTCAGAGAGAAAAAAAAAATCCAAAAGCTGTTTTGTCAGTCTCTAATCAATCTCCCAGGTTTTGATTGATGTCTGTCTGGTCTACTTCTTTTCTCCTTTCTTGTGTGTAGCAAGGGAAGTATTTTTCCCCCCTTTGTTTATTCCATTATCTTAAAGCTTTGTTGGGGGTGTAATGGAAGCTTAGAGGAACAGGTGATGGGGCTAATTAGTCATTAGTGAAGAGATTAGGGTCCCAAATGACAAGTGCATGCTTTACAAGGTCATAATTTGATTAAAGTCGCTGCCAGTTGATGGGAGAAGCTACTCTGAGATGATTAACTTGTCCCCCATTCCTCTGTCTCTTTCTCTCCACATGCCACCAAGATTATCTCTAATTTTATCAAACATAAAGAAGCGAGTGCATGTTTGTCAGTTCATGTGTGACAGCCTGATAGACCGGCCTCAATCTATTAAGCTGGCTAACCAGTCTTGGGCCCTTTTCATTTGAGATGATGATCGAGACCATCTACAATATAAACACTAGTTGATCCTTGTCTACGTGTTGGATTGTTTTCATAAGAATACTGTAGTATCCAGCACAATAATGGCTTACACCAGTGGTTCTCAAACTTTTTCTGTCACGCCCCACTTTGGAGGAAGAAAAATGTTCATGCCCCACCGCCCCAACAAAATTGTAACAAAATGGTTCATGTTGAATTTTTATTGAAATAGCAACATTTTGTGACTCCTCCATCTGTGCCTTTTCAACTAACAGATAAAGAAAATTGCAATCACTTTCAAGTAAACCAGATTTCTCCATCAGACAAAAACAAAATGTGCAATCACTTTGTTAGAACAATGCAAATAAAGTTCTATCTGTCCAAAAAATAACTAATATTTGGCAAAACATAGCTTATTGTGGCTGCAATTAACCTGTTTTGCACTGATTACATTTTCAAGATAATAACAATAAAGTGCAACTTGTGAAAAACTAAACAAAACAAGTTCAAATATTTGACAATAAAGAGTTTTACTGAGTTTTACACTGCATATCTTTTCAAAACAACAATAACATGCAACCTGTGCAAAACTAAAGCAAATGAGGTCAGATATGTGTGAGCCATCAAGTTGTAACAGTATTAGTGGCTGCAGTGAGCCTGCTTTCCACTACAAATCTTTTTAAAACAGGGTGTCAGACTGGATACGGCCACTCTCAATCCAGGCTCCATGTAGAGCTGATCTGTACTTTGTTTGGATAGAGGCAACAGCAGAGCAGCCGATCTCACAGAGGTAGGATGTGGCGAAGATAAGCAGAACGCCTGTGTGTGTCGCCAAGGAGCTTGGCCGCCGCGCATTCGCAACCGTAAAAAGTTAACGGCATAACGTAAACATTTACACGAAAGTACAGGCATTTCGCCATGTATTTATTAATGACTGCTGTGTTCATACCAAAAGCGCTGCAAATTTTTCGTGCAAGTAGATTACATACAAAGTCAAGGTGTGTTCACACCAAACGCGGCGCAAATTTTTCTCGTGACCGGATTACATACAAAGTCAATGCACTATGAACTATGAAGGAGAAGTCGATAGTCTGGAAGAGGAAGTCCTCCAGACGCAGCTCCTGGAGAAGCTGTGTGCGGCTATGGATGATGTTATGAACCCAGACACGAGGGCGTTTGATGTTCCGACGTTTGTGGGACTTCCATAACACGTACCAAGCAGAAATACTACACACTAACATGCACTGAAAGGCATCCGCGTCATGTAAACAAAGCACAAAGAAGCTCCGATTACCACACATTAAATCTGTCTCTCTCTTCCCTCTCATTTTCTGTTATTCTGTTGTGTGCGTCAGTGTTGGAAAATACAACAAGAAACTTAGCTTCCTGCGTCAAGCTCCAAGACGCTCCACAACAACATGGCTTTTGTTGCTGCCGGTGCGTGGGTCCACATTGCAAACAATAGGGTTCTTTGACGCGAGTAATACGCCGTCGGTGTTTGTTGCCCTTAACGGTCATTCCTGTGATGATGTATCTTCTTGACATGCGGATGACTTTTGCATTTGCTCATAAAGAAAATGTGAGATCATCAATTATACTTGGGTCAAGGGGTCAGAGCAGCCTTGAGGCACTGTACTCCCCTCTAGAGAGATGCCTTCAATTTGCGTTTTAAAGCTCTCAGGAAACAAGCGAACCACATTCCTCTCTGAGCTGAAGACATGTTAAACACCCTTTGTGATTTTCCTTGGACGAAGCAAAAAGAGTGTGACATATATATTGTTGCCTGGCTAATGGACAGATGAGTTAGTAGGGAAGGTTTTCTCTTCAATGACCTGTCCTTATTTCATGGCAACCAATACTTTCTGCGCCCCAAACTGTCAAAAAGTGGATCGCGCTTGCCTGGCATGCGGTGGAGTTTGGAGATCAAACATTATCCAAGTGTGCAGTTCCTTGGGCTTCATGCGTGTGCCCTGCCCTTCACCTCTCCCCTGAATCACCTTCTCTCCCTATTGTTTACTGGTTGCTGTTTTCTGTGATCAAATATTGATAGAGGTCAGTAGCGTAGCAAAGTCACCCCATCTCAATTTTTAATGTATAATATAGTACCGCAAATGGTGATCCCTTCACTTTTATGCTTTCGAAGCCAAATACTTCCCTACGAGTCCCATTGGTTCAGGAATTCAGTTTATAAATATGTTCCCCTCAGGTCCATTGAAAGCCACACTGCAGCCTCATATGTAGTGAACCATGCCACCAGTGAATTAGAAATACACTTAAACCCCTTCAGAAATCGAAGAGAGTCAACATATTTCCACTGCACATCCTAAGTGGCCTTTTGAAGAAAGTAATAACCTTGAATAATCTTTTAAAAGAATGGGGGGGGGACTGGAGTGGGTCAGAAATTGGCTAAGGAGGCTCAGAAAGACAGGGTCTGGTGGTGTCAAAGAAGCCATGAGTGAGATATTGAGTCAGTCTCATTTATATTTAATACACACATGGATGAGGAGTCACATTAGATATGTGGGGTCAGTTTAGGCAGGTCACTGAGCATGAAAAGCATGAAAAGGGAGATAGCAGTGCATGTTTACTGTATGTCTGCATGCATGTGTGAGTAAAAGCTTTATAGATTATCTTATCTTCAGTTGTATATTTTTGTATTTCCCTGTCCATGTGCACTGTTGTCTCTATATAATGCCCAAATAACCAAAATGTATCCCTTTCTTCTACAAGATGATGGCAGTGTATTTTTAGGAATGCACCAATGAAGGGTCTATAAGTCTGTTTTTTTTTTTGTTTTTTTTGCTGCTCTTCTCTCTCTATCCTCTGGCAGGGCCTCGTTTATTTTGCTGCCCCCTTGGTGAGGAAGCAATGGCTCCTTGAGGGCGTCAGTTGCCACAGCTTTCACAAATAAGCGTATCTGGAATGAGCTATGGGGCCAGGGCTGCTCCGACAGATGTGGCTAAAGCATTTTTAATTCACCACCACCTCCTCCTCCTCCTCCTCCTCCTCCTTGCATACAGACACAACCAAACACACAAACGTCCATATAATCTCAAAGATACTTCGTCAATTCAACTACATTGATATTGGAAAATTCTACAAGACCCTGGGTTACGTCAACAATTATTTTTACATTCAAGCCAGCATTTGGTCAAAGAAAATATGGCAAAAAAAATTTGGGCATTTTAATGCTTTTCTATTCAATAGCAAAAGTGGTTAGATGAAATAAAAGTCCTTGGCTTGACTCAAGGTACGCTGTGGTTTACAAAGATTGTAAATAAATCTATGAGAAAAATGAAATATCTTGAAAAATCACTTGAAATATCATCTCAGGAAACATAAGTTCATGGTCTCAGTCGCTATTCTTCTTAGACACTGAATGATGTTCATTGAGTGAATTATGGTCCAATTTAGAGTAAAATAGACTATAAAGCAGGGTATGCTTCAGGGCGTGTGTGATTGACAAGTCGCTACCACGGCGTTGTCATATCTGGGAGTTGTCAATGTTTTAGTCTTACAACTTTAAACCTTTTGCAGTGTGTTTTCAGTTCGTGAAAGTTAATTGTAACATTTTGGTCACCTAAAAATGTCTTATTCACTGTTCAGTTGTACTTAGCTCCAATGGGTGACGTCACAGTGAATATGTAAACTTCTTATAAATAGTCTATGGTCTTAAGAAGGTTTCGGTAAAAAAAACTTGGTTAAAGTTCCCCTCCAGACATGTATAAAAAGACTCCGCTTTAAATATGAATTTGCCTTGTTTTGTTATGCCACTAAAGTTGAATTATCTTGTTAAAGATTCAGAAAACTAAATTATAATCTACGAATATGTAGATATTATTAATTTCAAAAGTTTAACTTGGATACAAGATGTCCTCTACTTTATCGAAAGGTCATTTCTCATATCTCACCCAATGAACTCTTTCCTTTTAAAAGCCTCTTCATGGTGGACAGAGTATCTATGTGAAGAGCTCACCAATGGGACTCGGGTCTCTTGTGGCTTTCTAAAGGCAATACCGCCGCTGCTTATTTTAGACGGCGCTCGCCTCTACAGCACAAAGCGGGGTCACTTTACATGCAGGACCAAACCATGAAACTCTATCTGACACTCACAAAATAAGAATGCTTCTAAGTGAATTGATGGTCTCTTGCCTCTTTTGCCTGAAAGTGGCCTTTCAAAGGGTTAGTGATTTTGCCCTGGGAGAAAGCACTTGGCATGGTACACTGTAGAGGGGAAGGGTTAAACACAACATCTCTCTTGGATCATGCACGCATCAATGCAGAATTGACCATTTTTTTTAAAGCTGCATAGAAGGGCAATATCTAGCAAATATACGGTGTTATTGGCTGTAACACATGTATATTGTGTTTTATTGACTTGAAGAGTCAGGATTTGCTTCAATCCACTTAAAACATTAGATGTAGGGTAGGAGGCAAGCTATATAAAAACTTGAGGTGGGTAAACAAGTTGATGCCAATACTGCAATTGATTGTTAAAACGCCTTATTTCGTATCATGGTTAAGAAATTACTTAATCTGTTAAATTGACAGTTGATGAGCTCTTTTCTAATCTGCTGCTAAATGCTTCGTTAAATGGAAAAGACGGGACAATGCAAAACATGCTGATGAGCATTGCCAATGAAGTGAGAGAATCTGTTTTTGTTGTCTGCTACAAAAACAACATAATGCGATAAAGGTTTAAGCCAACGGAACAAGCCCCTGGATTTGGAACTGCAGAGAAATCATGTAATGCTCTAAGATTTGGGTACTTGTGCTGAGAAATAAACAAAGAGCTGCATTGAGAGATGACAAGAAAATGAAAAAAGAACAACTGAAATAGTTACAATCCCCATTTCAACCATCTCTCGTGAGAAAATAGAATAGGAAAAAACAACCACTATTTCTATCTATTGGACCAGCCAAAGGCACATCAACTATTTTCTCTCCTCTCTCCCCATCGTCACTGAAAGCAATCATTTTAGAATTGATTTTCATGGCTCACAGAGAAATAATGGGAATTCTTTCTAATGTAGAAATGTATGTGTTCCTTTTGGTTAACCAGAATAGACCATATTTCAAGCTTGTCAGTTAGAGGAGTAAAAATACCTCTCAGATTTTGCTCAACTTTTTCTCTCCTATTCCCACTGTCTGAAGTGACAACTCATGATCTCTAAAAATCTATCAATTTAAGTCTATATTCCTCTGACTTTAGAAATGATGGGATAAGTCTTTTTAACACTTGGGGTCCACATTTGTCAATGTTTTGAGGATAAAAAATGGCACGCTAACCAGCAAATCATTCTTCACGGTGGCAACAGGGAGGGGGGGAATGACAATTGCCTTAACATGCCCCAGTTAGCACTCACCCAGTGCATTCACACTCAGACACACTTGCGTCTTGTTGCTATGGAGCTGAAGTAAAATCTACGTGTCCATCCACCGCACGCCCCACTGTCCCATTTGAAAAGCTCTTTTCCACTTGCCCTCTTCCATTCTCCAGAATTGTACGGGCTCTTTTCACCCACTACCGCTCACAAAAACAGAGTAAATCCAAAAGCAGCAGCTCCTCTCCCCTGGATGAGCCCAAATCCATTTACCTAGGGTTTATCCATCAGAAGCTGTCGAGTGCGTAACACCCTGCCCAGGTGCCATTACTGTACCATTACATACCAGATTCCCCCAGTTTATTACCACTATAGGAGCGTGTCAGCTATTATTAATGATAGCTCAACCCCTGCCGATGAAAGAGACTATTGATTGACAAAGGAGGTGAGGAGGTTGAGGATCGCCCAGACATTACCTGTATTTTTTTTCCTTTTTTAAAATACTGCAGCTCTTCAGCAGCGTTCTGCAAACTGGGACAAAGTGTACTCTCTAACTTACACAGTTGCTGCTATTTCAAAAGTAGATTTGCAGCTGAGATTCAGGTCAGCAACATCTAACGCAAGGCTCCTTGCATCTCTGAAAAATAATACTGTACAGATGTGGAAGCAGATTGGAAACCTCGTTCTAGTGGAACAGTATAAGTAGGGAATTTGATCAGATACGTACATAAACACAGAGAAATCTGCCTGTCATTTAATAAAGGGCCATTCCAGGAATTTAGTATTGATCTTCCGTAAACTTGGCAGACTTATAAGTGACAGATATTTAAAAGATTTGCCAAACTCTTTTGAGACTTATAAGCCAAGCCCTCAAAACACTGGATCCTAGATTTCCCACAATGCAACTAAATAGTGAATTTTCTGGACCCTGCTAATACTCAAATCTTTTTAACTCCACGACCCTATCACTTTCTGCTATTGAGTTCTCTTTAATCCCAATATGATGACATCATCAGGGTGTGTGCGTGCATGCATGTGTACAAGCTCCTTTATCCTGTCCCTTTAATTTTCACCAGTCCACACTCGATGGTCTTCACTAAGTTCTTGTTAACAAGATTGTATACATGTTTATTCTAAGGCTACACCATGATCAATGTCAATCTAACAGCAAAGGGGGAGATGAAGCGGGTTTGAAATGATAGCAAGCTGCCATGACACTTGCACAATAAACAACCAAGATGTCAAAAGCAATTAAGGTTGGACATGATGTGAGAGGAGGGTAAAACCTCATCCCATCTCATAAGCCTTTTTATCAGTGCCATGCTTTGTTAAATTATCATCAACCAGTGTCATTTGCAATCTGCAAGTGGCCACTCCTGAGTCCTGATGGGGAAAAAGGTCTATTGGTCCTCATGCTGACCAACGGAATATCAATGAGCCAAAGCGGATGAAAGTGAAGAAGAGAGTAAATGGGGTACAGAGATGAGCAAAGAAAATACCCATGAGGTTTCTATACAGATCGTTTGCATTTCCTCTCCATGACAGAGTAAAGAGATGACTGAAAAAGTAAACAGACTTTGTCTCGCAGCAGCATAAGAAGTTTGGTGACAACCCTGGCCTTTATCTGACAAGCAACCCTAAAAAAAAAAAAAATTTCGATAAGGAATAGTGGTAGTTATTAAATTGTAAAAGCAGGAGAGAAGCATTGCGCTGAGGACAGCATACAGGGAAAGTACCATCTCTCCATTAAAAGGACACAAGAGATGGAGAATGTGCCGTTTCGAACCTGTTGTCTCCATTTTCCTTATTTGCTGTTGTGAAGGATCAATGATAGTATACAGCCGTAACCTGCCAAGGTTATTTCCTCAGTATTACTGTCTTATCAAGCTGAGTGAAAACTTGTTGGTTCCGTCTGCAAGCTCAGCCAAGCACTGGGTTTACGAATGCTGACGACTGTGATTGCTCGTCTGTTGAGAGGTCATCCTGTAACACAGGGAACATTTGGTCCTTGAATAGAAGACATCTTTTGCAGGCAAAATTGCCACCAGCAACTATAGGGGATGCACAGCAATTTGAAAAATATTAGTCTGCCGTACCAATAATGTTAAGTGTCCTTTTCAGAAGCTTTTTTTTAAATTTTTCTGAAAAACTGCAACACACAGTCATGAACAGATTAGTGAGCAGCCCTCTTAGCCATTTTCAAAGTAATAAGTAATTACAGGCAAGTTTCAGTTTTTAAATTGAATGTGCAGACTTTTTTAAAGAAAAGTTTCAAATTTACATAAACAAATCCATCCAGTTAAAAAGAAAGTCAGATATAGAAATGGGACCATGATCAAATTAGATTCTAAGGAACTATAATCCTAGAGAATCTGGACGTTAAATGAAGCTTTGAGACTCTGGGAATTCAAATAACACGGATACAGTCTATAGAAAATTATACTTTAACCTTTTTATCAATGGCTTATATGGATACTACAAACAGTATGGATATCAATCCATCCATTTTCATCCGCTTATCCGGGGTCGGGTCACGGTGGCAGCAGGCCCAGCAGGCCGACCCAGGCTTCCCTCTCACCCGCAACAATTTCCAGCTCATTCTGGGGGATCCCGAGGCGTTCCCAGGCCAGCTGGGAGATATAATCCCAACAGTGTGTTCTGGGTCTTCCCCAGGGTCTCCTACCAGTTGGGCGCGCCCGGAAAACCTCCAATGGGAGGCACCCAGGAGGCATCCTGATTAGATGCCTGAACCACTTCAGCTGACTCCTTTCGATACAAAGGAGTAGTGCCTCAACTCCAAGTTCCCTCCTGATGTTCAAGCTCCTTACCCTATCTCTAAGGCTGAGCCCGGCTACCCTACGGAGAAAACTCATTTCGGCCGCTTGTATCAGAGACCTCGTTCTTTTGGTCACGACCCAGAGTTTGTGACTATAGGTGAGGGTCGGAACGTAGATAGCCCGGTAAATTGAGAGCTTCACCTTCCGGCTCAGCTCCCTCTTCACCAAGACGGTCCGGTGCAGCACCTGTTTTACTGCTGCAGCCCCACCGTTCCGCCGGTCGATCTCCCGCTCCATCTTACCCTCAGTCGTGAACAAGACCCCGAGATATTTGAACTCCTTCACTTGCAGTAGGCACTCCGTCCCCACCTGGAGGGAGCAATCCACCGGCACGGGTGTTGGAACGTGTCTGACTTATTGCAGAGAATACAAACACAACTCCTACTGCAGTCGTACAGAGACCGGATAGCCCGTTGTAACGGGTCCGGCATCCCATACTCCTGCAGCACCCCCCCCAAAAACCCCCGAGGGACCCGGTCAAAAGCCTTCTCCAAATCCACAAAGCACATGTAGACTGGAAGGGCAAACTGAAAGTCCTTCTCCATGGTCTCCCCGAACTCCTCCCATGCCCGAGTTTTAGCATCCGCGACCACCGCAGATGCAGTCCTTCTGACCTGCCGGTACCTCTCAGATGCTTCAGGAGACCGAAAGGCCTCCTTCTTCAGCTTGACGGCTTCCCTCACCCCCGGTTTGCCGCCACGACAGGCACCGATGACCTTCCGACCACAGCTCCTAGCGGCCGCATCCACAATAGAGGCTTTGAACATGGTCCACTCAGATTCCATGTCCCCAGCCTCCCTCGGGATGTGTGAGAAGTTCTTCCGGAGGTGGGAGTTGAAGACCTCCATGACAGGATCCTCCACCAGACGTTCCCAGTTCACCCTCACTACACGTTTGGGCTTGCCAGGTCTTTCCAGCCGGCTCCCCCGCCATCTGATCCAACTCACCACCAGGTGGTGATCAGTTAACAGCTTTTTTCCTCTTTTCACCAGAGTGTCCAAGACATACGACATACGATCAGATGATACGATTACAAGTCGATCATTGATCCATACAAATTAGTAAAATGATTTCTAGAATGTTGCAATGAGAATTCCTTTACATGTAGAGGTATAATGTTCACTATAACCATACTCATGTAGGCATCCAGGCGCATCCAGCTACATCTTAGAGGGATTGAATGTGAATGTGCGTACATAAACAGTATGAATACGTGCACAAATGTCAATTAAGTTTAAAGAATATACATATAAAATATTCATGTTAAGACCATACCTTTTTGTAAACTGGGTTTTACAGTCTTCTAACACTTCAATCCTTGGGTTTCTGTCTTCATTGTAAATAGAAAGAAAGTGTATGAGAGGCAAGGTTTCTGCAGCACCTTTTTACAGAGGCTGCTCTCATTGGTTTACCAAGGCTAATCCTGATTGAATGAGCAAGAACGAAGATAAATGTCTGCTCTACATCAAGCTCTGTTAGAGGGACGCCTTGGCAAAATACAATATCTCAGTTCTTTAAAAAGCATTTCTCTTTGATTATTGAAAACGAATGCAGGCTGTCAAGAGGTACAGTGGCTTGGCTGCTGTGCTGACATGGAGTGGTACTATTGCTCTCCAGTGGGGTTGTTTGGGATTCCTGTAGTATTACTTGAACATACATCTTTGCCCTGACAGGCGTTTTGTTGTGCCAAGGCCTCCACGTGGGAATAGGCTGGCGGCCTGATCTGAATTTCAAATCTGAATTAATTATTAATTTATGGCTAATGCTGACTAATTGTAGCCTTTTTCACTTTCATAATAAGAAAATGTGAAAGGATGAAAAAGGAACACCATTCAACATCTGTAAGAATAAATGTGCTATTGTGATTTCGCTAAGGAATCTGACCATTGTTTTCCTTTCTTTAGACCTGTAGATTGTCTTTTTCAGATACACTTGCATTATATAAATTCGAAATATTATATATTACACAGATATATATCCCTCATAATCAAATAGGCCTTGGCTTGTGGTGATTTGAGCCTGACAGGGAGCCCTAATTTGAATTGGATCGTAACGTTGGTGTTTATCAGCTGATCTCAAGTCTTGACATTTTGCTCAGAAAGTAGAACAGGTGTTTTACTAATAGCCTGTCATTCAACAGTTGGATTCTATGGCATCAGCTTCCCATTGAGTTAAATGCCACCCATTGTGCTCACTATTTTTGGGAGTATCCTGTCTTGAGGACATCCAACTGTGCTTTAAACTGTGAAAATTAAAGACATTGTAGCCGATTATGTACGTAATAAGTAAAATGGAATTGATAGCCATTTCGATATTCACTTGTTCATTCGACATTAGTTTCATATATGCTGATTCTAGATATAACTATAATAGGCTTGATCATGTGTTCATATAAATAGATTTGGTTAATTTTGTCTGTGGCTATTAAGTCTCTAAATGTTCCCATGATTCAAACACTTCAAGCTGTTGAGTGGAGTCATTTTATAGTGTGTGTGTCATTTGAAATGCTTGAGTCACATTTGAACTGCATGACAGATGTTTGAACGGCATGCTCCTGCCCGAATGGAAGGATTAAAGCAGTTGTTTTTGGAGGAGTGCCATTCAAGACCCAGTTGGGATGCATTTACCGAGGTGAATCTGTAAAAGTATGTGAACTGAATGCAATTTGTTGCAATAAGTTGAAATCAAAAAGCTCAAACAATTAAACTTTTGACTGTCTTCTCCTCAAACATCTTTCACACATTCAAACATCAGTCACACACCTATGGAAACATTTCAACGAAATCCAATAACACGGCCTACATTAATACTGAAACAACAATTAATTCTGCACAAGGTGAAACAGAAGATAAAATGCTCTTTGTCTGACTTGTTTTACTGCTATCTTTGTATTTTGTAGACAGTAAGCTACATGTATGGTGAGTGTTTTTTGGTAAGCAGATGGCTGAAGAAGATACATGGAGACGCCTCAACTGGGCTGGGGGAGCACAAGGGGGGAGGTATTGGTAAAAAGGGAACTTGGGTTGCATAGAGGGGAATAGAGGTTAAGACTCTGTGGACCACAGCCATTATTTCATAGCTAATGAGGAAAGAGGTGGCCATCTCCCTGTGGCACGTGTACCCCATGTGTTTGGAAGCATTGGTTGTGTCAGTTAATGGCAAAAGAGGACTGTGGCCTGAGGCAGTCCAATTGTGCTCTTGTGGTCACAGCCCAGGAAGCAAGTGTATCTAAGAGAAACATAAAAAGGAGAGCAAGTTCCAATCTGCAACCTTTTCACTGCTGAGTTTCCAAGAAATGGATGATTCAGTAACTGGGCAGCTGACTTCAACCTGCCCTTCAGGATGCATGCTGACCAAAGTGTGTATATACACATAATATATGTCTGGAGGCATAGCCTGTACATGTCTGTGTTTGTGTGTGTGTGTGTGTGTGTGTGTGTGTGTGTGTGTGTGTGTGTGTGTGTGTGTGTGTGTGTGTGTGGTTGCATGCCGCCTGCATGCGTCAAACAGCTCTATTTGAGGTGGCAGGCACAGGTGCGCTAACGGCATGGCAGGCTCCAGCAGGTTATTGGCCGACAGATGGAGCGGAAGGCGGGGTGTGCTGGGGGGACAGGGGTGACTGTGGGGTGGAGGGGTGGAGGGGTGGGAGTTGGATGAGAGAGTAGAGGGGGGGGGTGGAGGGAATCCATGGCCACTGTTCTGCCAGGAGTGGCAAATGGCACTGTCCAAGCATTTACGCTTTTACAATACGTTAAATGTGGAAGTTTTTTTTATTTTTTATTTGGATGTTTTTTGCATTTGGGCAGCGACGCACTCTCGCAGAGCAAGATATGTATATGGAGTGGCTGTTGTTGAAAGTTAAGTGGTATAATAAAAAGCAATAATATCCACAAACTGGTGGTGGTTGGTCAAACAAACACAGGACTCATCCAGGAGGCCGCTGTTTGTGTCCTGTTTGAAACCAAAATTAAGCATTGAGGTTACGCTTGTCAGGTAAAGATACGAATGAAAATCCGCCATGGGGGGTTGTTATTCACGGTAGTTACATTACGGTGATACGCCATTATTTAACACAAACTAATACATTTTTTTCTCCTCCATAACCAAGTAGTTTTCTTTACTAGGAAATTGTTTCACAACATTAACCATGTGCCATTGTGCGCTTCTAAAAGCTTGATACAAGGCTGATATAAAAAGTATTTATTTTTTATTCAGAAATGTCGACATCCAACGTATCCTGTGATTTTCAGAAACTGCCAATACTTTTTCAGGCGAGTGGGTTGCTGCTTGACCTGACCTTGGTCACACCCAATAAAAACCTTTTCTGACAAACGTCTCCATTGATTGAAAAACAAATGAAGAACACCTGAATTATTGTAACTCACAGGGAATTTTTGGAGTTCGAGGGATTAGAGTACCTCAAATGTAAGAGTGTTTGCAGTCTTTGAGGCCTTGTCTTTAATTTATTGTTAAACATTTAAACCTTAGTGAAAAGCCGTAACCCCTTAATGCTAAACCATAAAGAAACCATACATAAAGAACATACCAACAACTTGGAGTAACAAGAGAAATATCACTTTGAAAACTTGTATCATGAAGCATCATCACCATTTAAGAATATTAAGTTATGTAATTACCATTTGCTTCACTGACAATGTTTTGCTTGACTAGCAACGTTAGGTCCCCTGGATGACAATTAATCACATCTTTGCCAATCATGGCAGTGGCAGCTGGGTGAGTCACAAAACCCTGCAATCTGACAGCATTGTACCGTCAAATAAAAAAAAAAAAAGATCATTAATATTAATACAGGAAAGAGTAGAAATAGGGAGTGGGAAAACAGGGATGTCGGAGGTTGGGCAAATCATCTCTTATCGAGTTTAATACTATGGCCCCTCTGTAGGGCTCATATTTTCCATTAATCTGCACCGCATGAATACTAATAGCCCTGGTGGCTTAATGGCCCTGCCCAAATCCCTGTATTTGATTTCCACTCCTCAAAGTGACCTTTTCCCCATGCTAATGGGCTTACCTGTGCTAGATCATGTTGTAGCATGAGAAGGGATGGGTCGACTTCGCCATTTCAGCTCATTCTGTCTAAAGGAGACGTCCACTTTTTATTCTGACAGCCAAGGGATCAGAGAGACAAGCACGCATGCAAACACACAAACACAGGTCTGACACTGAGTCACCAAGTGCCTCACCTTTTTATCTCATTTAGCAGTATATTATGAAAAGCCAGGAAGCCGCCAAGCCATAATGACCTGTTATATTCCATTTCTGGCGAGCTGGCCAGGAAATACATTGGGTAGCTTTCATTCCCTTAGTTGGAAATAATCACCTTGTCAGAAAAGGTTTCAGTGTATTTCAAGTGAGTTTTACAAACACGTAAAAAAATAATATATACATACATATATATATATATATATATATATATATATATATATTTATTACTCTATTGTTCCTTAGCCCTGAAAAGGTTCTCGATTTCTGAAGAAATTGCTTGTTCGATTTTAATAAATAGCTCACGACGAGTTCTACTTTGTTCCTTGTTGTGTTTGTTTGCCACCGATTTACCACTGTTCTTTGCATATTCAATTGGTTGATTCATTTGTGTACCATGCAAACAGATATGCGATGCCTCACAAGGTTATGCGCAAACAAGCTCTTGATGCACTTTACAATGCTAATTGACTCCTCTCTTGCTCTTTTTCTTTTCTAAAATCTAAATCACAATTCGAGTTTGCAGCTTGCACTTTTGACCCACATCGTAATTGATACTGTATCTACTGCAGTCTTCTGTCAATACGTGGATCTTGACGATAATTTATATTCTGGGTAGCAAAGTATTAGATGTACTGGGACATGGCACATTCCCTCAACAATTCATAAAACATTGTTAGCTTAGCATTAAATTAAGTATTATTAAAATGTGGATTGCATTAGTCCTCTTGCATGTCAACAAATAACATATGTTGTTCATCGACTGCACAAACAGTAGCACTATCTAAGTCATTATGTACTGGAGTGATTGAGCTGCTGTTTCAAGAATTAGGTTGGGTGTCATTGCTTTATCTTTTTATAGTTAAGTGACCATATACAGTCAGTAAGTCTGTATCCTCTTAGGCTACAAAAACAATAAAACTGCCTTGCAGGCGTTGCTGGTGTGGGCTAGATGGGATTATCCACAGATTAAGGTTGGCAGTTAGCGAATGGTGGGCAAGGGGGACAGTTGGGGGAGGAGGTGGGATGAAGGCAAACAAGGCTCTCCGGGTCCAGATAAGATTGGACAGGTCAGCTCCAGTTGGGTGCTAGGGTGAAAATCCAGAGGAAGAGGCCTGTCGCCACTAATGGATGTTTGTTCAGAGCTGCATGGACTTTAGTGAAAGCTGATGGAAATGGCCACACACACAGGCACACAAACACACACTGATGTCTATGGCAAATTGGTCTAAATGGTTTTGGCTGCTGGTTAAAGTACTTAATTAAAGTCAACTGGTGTCGGACATATAATGAGACAGATTAACTTTAATTTGGATATGGTATATTTATCAGTTTACAAAAATCATAGACTTACAAGTGATACTATTGTTTCTCAACGTCAGCTTGATTTCATTTCAGTTTTGAATGTCTTAAAATAGTAAGAGGACACATTTTCAAAGTTCTACTCCTTACAGAGTGTGTGTAGTAAGTTTCGTAAATTACTCTCCCACTCCCTACATATCCTGGTCGTGACCCATCAACTCTTGAATGATTCCAGCCATTTCTCAACAACATTTCCGTGCCGTTTTACCCTATTTTTGACCAGATTCACTGGTCTTGGAGCTGTGGGACTCAGGGCATTTATAGAGGTCTGTCATCAGGAACCTACTCTTGGCCTCCTCTGTCTCTCGTTGTCACATCGCAGAGCTGTGCAGGTGTCAGAGCCCCAGGGCTCTGTCACTGACAAAGCTATGCGAGCCCCTGCATTCCCCACAGGCTTCAGGATGGTTGAAAGGGGTCAAAAATCTCCCAGTGCACCAGTCCCCTCCACTTTAAATGGATCCCCTTTAGGGACTCTCAAGGGATCCTTCATATCCTTGCCTGGTAATAGAATGTAAGTAGGAAGTTGGATGGATGGGCTACGTCATTGACATGGATGAGATTTGCCGTATTTATGATGCCAGTAGAAAATCAAGGGCCTTTACAATACGGCTATCATATCAAGATCCCTGCATTTATGTGTAGGATGCAATGGGTTGTAAAGATATATGGTTGAGTCAAACAGATTTGCTCATCCAATATTAAAGCATTCTTCTCAGTTATTGTGCGTTGTACAAATCAGATGATATCCATTATGTTGGGTCTCTTTAGTTCTTATAGAAGCTGAGCACTACAAAGGAAGCGGTAAACAGGGAGTGTGTGAGTCTTTCTCTGCATATTTCTGCATTTCCCTTTTGTACATTTCTGATTAGTTTAATATTTTAATTTAAAAAAAGAAATCAGATTTTCCTATCACAGACATTTGTGTTTTTATTTCTAGTACATAAAAGATGACATCAAAAATTAGACCAGTCTGAGCCTTTAGAAAAAGGTATGAGATGAGAAATACAGTATACATTGAGGAGACTCTTGAGGAACCCTGTGCAGCGAGGGTTACCAAGCTAGCACTACAGCTAGCATGATCATCTGATCACATGTTTACTGCTGGCAGATGACTTTGGTCAGTGGAAGCTACTTTACAGTGTTATCTTATGGTCCCAAAGGGTTATGGCTTTGATGTTTGTCTATAAAATGTGTAAAATCTTACACTTGCTGTAGGTTTTGCACATCGACATCAACATGCAGTCTAGATCAAGAATGTCTTTTTGTAAAGTCTTGTAGACTTGTACAACGCATATATACAGCTTAGTCTTTGCAGGATATACAGCTTTCCCAATTCTGTTTCACCTCATCACCTGGTGTTGGATCGGCCCCAGACTTGATCCATTGTCAAGGCACAGCCCCAGGCACAGGGCAGGGTCAGAACCTTAACAGCAAAGCCCCCAGGCCTACACCCATCACCATCTTCACCACCTTTTCCTCCACTCATCTTTCTATTTTCTCCTCATCTTGCTCTCTTTATCTCCTCCACCTCTCAACGCTTGTTTCAATCTCTCTGTCCTCCTTTCTGCATACCCTACTTTTCCCTTTCTTTCATGTTGTGCCCTCCTTCTCACGCACACGCACCTCTCACTCTCACTTTCTCCCCTCCAAGGCCAGTCTTCATCACAGTCCCTCTCACAGCCCACTCATCCATAGGCCCCATCCATCACCATCATGCAGAAAGAAGACAGAGGGAGGGGAGTAGACATATGAGCAAAGACGAAAGAAGAAGGAATAGAGACGCACTACATCCACAAAGGCGAAAAGTCAGATGTTAGCATCAAACAGAAAGACGTTGTGAGTGGGGAAACAAATGGAATGAACATGGCAAAAAAAGGAAACAAGAATATAGGAGATGACAGAGAGGGTATGAAACTGGGACACCAGGTGAAAAGAGGAATAAAATGCACTTTTGGCAGGAGAAAAATGGAAATCAGAGGATATTTGTATTAAACTTTTCATCTTGGGCTGTTGCATCAGTTTCCAAGATCTTAAGAAATAGTTTGAGAAGGTCTAAAAAAAAATCACTACCCAGTGTCGAAGATTTTGACTTCTGTGTCTTGCTTTGTCTCCTTGTTTGTGCTCGGGGGCTGACCTTTTGACAGGGTGCTCTCTCTTCCGTTGAACATGCCATAGGCAAGGCTGGCAAAATCAGCCCGACAGCATGAGTGATAAAGATGTTACACACATTGGCAGACACTTTCTGAAAGACGTACGATTATTTTAAAGTACTCCTACCTTGAGACAAAAATCAACAAAGTTGGTCGATGGGCAAAAAAATATATGAAAACGTCTGGTAAGAGAGAGAAAGTTGGTTGAAGGTAAATGAAACCCAGGCAACAGGTCCCAGCACCGTCCTCGAGCTATGCCTGGAGGCCTAAATGTCTTGCTGACAATGTCTATATCTGTCAGTCAGAAAATAATGGGCTTTAGAAATCGACCCCTGCGCCTTAAAACCTCAATCAGCAGAGAAGGAATTTAAGTAATCTGACAAAAAATCTGTAATAGAGAGAGTCAGCCTTGATCTTTGAATCTGAGCATAGTATGTGCTGTATGTATATACATCACGTAACATGCATATTAAAATAATCTCAATGTTTATGTTGGGGTAGGATTAAATCCTCATGCCACTTCTCATATGTTCATATTGCAGTGGTCATAAAAATGTCAATAACAGAAAGCTATCTAGATAACGTGATGAATTACAGTGTAATCAGTGTGTTTATTAAAAATGCCATATGCCTTTTGGTCTATGGCCGCCTCAATTGCGTGTATCCCCCCTTCTGTTTTTTTTGTCTCTGTTTTCAATCTCCTTTCCAGCGCCACAAATATAATTAATGGCAGAGAGCAAGGAAGCATGTTACTGGTTTATGGATTTTTGATGGTAATCTTCTGGATTAATTATGTGATATATGTGCCTTGTTAAGGTAATCAGGCTCGGGTAAATACAATGCATGAACTTTGATAGCGAACTGGCAGGCGTTTCCCCCCCCTCCCCTGCCTCCCTAAATCAATTTGTGCCGTTCCCCGAGTCATTCCTGCATCGCTTCACACAGAGATACTGCCAGGTATGAAGGTTGCACGTTTACTGAAATGGCCAAAAGAGGGTCAAATGATTACAGTGATTACAATGATAATGGCCTGGTGAAACCCGTGCAATCACTCATCAGCAGTATTATAATAGACACCTCGCACACCAGTGTGTTTAGATGCATTTATACTGTAAATTCACAGTTTCATCAACATGGAAATTGGATCCAGGGGTGGGATAGATATCATGCACGCGTGGAACAGCCAATTCATTTGGATGAAAATGGGCTGGAGTGTGTGTGTGTGTGTGTGTGTGTGTGTGTGTGTGTGTGTGTGTGTATTTGCATATGTGTATGTGTGTATGTAGGCTCACAGATGAATACACAAATGGCATATGTGTGTTTCTGCCTGTGAGGTGAGCTGGTATGTAATGGGAGGCGAGCAAGCTGGCAGAGATAGTAAAGAATGCATCGGGACTGTGGACACCCACCCAGCACCGGCAGACAGTCAATCTTCCTCGCTGCATCACTGAAAATGCCACTCAGCTACCAAGGTTGTTTAGCAAGTAAACAAGCCTCTGGCCACCATGCATCTAAAGGCGTATATTTCCCAAGGAATAATGGCCAGGCAGCGGAGGAGAAGGTGAATCGGGCACTGCCTGCATCCTGCCGATCTCCAATATAGCCAGCCACCCATCTTTTCATACATTTATGTCTCTTACACATACACATACACACAAATAGTTGTATGCACTCACAACAGCTCGTCTCCACACACACAGGTCATGGTGAGTAGGAAAAGAGAGGAGATATTTTTTGATTCCTCCCTTCCTCCAGGGTCACTGTTGACAGCTTTGATTTGAGTGCTGTGGTGGCAGAGGTACTCCCAGGGCCTCATCTGTTCTAGTAAATCACCAAACCACGTGTGTGTGTGTGTGTGTGTGTGTGTGTGTGTGTGTGTGTGTGTGTGTGTGTGTGTGTGTGTGTGTCTGCAAGCATGCACAAGACAGGACATTTAACTGTGTGACTGAACATGTGTGTTTATGGTTTGGGATGCCAGTTGAGGCCAGTGGGCTGCTATCTATTGGTCTACATTATTTTTGCTGGATTCACCTAATATCTTGAAGAAAAAAGAAACGCAAAGCTTAGAGAAACTGATCAATGACTTATATTTGCGTAATGTGCGCTCACATTTTTACACATATGCAGATTTCTCCAAATTTGCACAGACCTTGTGATAAAAATGATTTACTCCCTTCCTTTTAACCAAATTGAGCATGGACAAAAGCGACACAGGAACATGTCTTCTTCCAATAGCAACGCAGTGATGTAGACACACAAAATGGATTGAACTGACAAAGCCTATTTAGGGCAAAGCAAGCTCTTGCTGATGACTGAACATGGCTGCATGGTCTTTCTAAGCTAAGTACGACAGGCCCATAAATAAGCACATACACACCAACATTTGTGGATTACTTATATTCTTGGTTATTTTTTCTGTGAATCGAGAGGAAATCATGTTGGCCTGGTAAAGAAAGAAAACAGACTGCTTTATGCATATACCCACATCTTAAGGACTTAATTAGTTTTCGTGTTTAAAATGTCTCCACATCCACGTACCATAAATTGGCACGTTCTCTGTCGCATGTCTTTACTGTAGATTTCCCAGTTAAATAGTAACATTGTTAGCGATGGAGCTAGTTTCCATTGCTTTTTTTTTCTCTCTTTGGTCTAGTTATTGGGACTTCTGGGGTTGAAAACAGTACTACCTCAGACACACACATACAGACGCACACACACAAGAAGCATCCACTGCCCCAGTGGAGCTAAAGGCCATTCACACAGCTACTGGACTGGGTGTGCTAGAGACTCCGATATGGCCTAGTGGTGCGAGCCACTCGTGGCTAACACCATTGTCCCATATTAATACACTATCGACCCACCCAGACATGCTTTGTCAATGCAAGGTGCCGCCACACCAGATTTTCTCTGGGCCGTATTGACGCGGGGGCACCAGAGGAAAGCAGTAATGGATACATAGTCGGCAATAAGAACCTCAGCCAAGCTTGGAGAACAGACGAAGAGGGATTTTTTTGTTTTTTTCTCATCCCATAATCTTTGAGCAGCTCAAGAGTCCTATAGAAAGCATCCGTGCAGTCCTGTTTTCTGGCCAGAAGACACAGCCTGGGATGTCCACAGAGGTTTAGGTTTGCTATTTCAGTTTCAGGGCATGATGGATTATTTCTTGTGTCTCCTCCTGTCGCCAGCCATGCATCTCAGCCGCAATACCGATTTGGCAAATATGAATGTATATGTTTATATTTATGGGTTCAGATATAAAAATGGGTGGGGGTGAGGGGAGGTTTATCTCAGCACTTTGCCATCCCCTGACGCCTTCTCTATCTGTAAATATCTCCAGACAGCCATGTCAGGGATTTATGTGAAGGTGACAATGCCAGAACTAGATGTCCGACTGTTTCAGTCAGCCCCACATCAGAGCTGTGTGGAAATAAATGAAACGGATAACACACAAATTCTGAAAAGAACGCATTTTGATACAAAAACAAGATATGTAGTAGTTTAACATTTGGATACATTCTAATCGAATACTGTATGGACCAGCCTGATCTCACAGAAATATAAGTAATGACCGCAACCTTAACAGTGCATTAGCGTGTGTGTGTGTGTGTGTGTGTGTGTGTGTGTGTGTGTGTGTGTGTGTGTGAGGAGAGGGGGGGGGAGGGGATGATGACAGGAGTGGGGGAGGGGGGTGACAGGTCTTTAACCCAGGAGACTGCTGATTGTGCTGTGTGTGAAAGTGTGAAACACAAATTTAAGGTTGATTCATTTTTGATTACATAGGTTAAGTTCCATGACAAATGTTCTTATTTTAACCCAAACCATAATCTTTTCTTTCGTAAACCTAACAAAGCTGTTTAAATAGTTTCCTCGGTGGCGGCACGTAATATTAACACATTAGGTGCCACCACCAAATAATGCCCTGTTATGAGTTTGTGGTGATTTCATGTAATTTCTTATCTGGATCTTTGTAGAGAAGTCCAGAACAAGCTCTATTTTCATGCTTGTTTTTGCACTTTGGCAATTTTGTTTACATGCAAAGTAAATGTCTCAACCATTGAAAATTAAAACGTGTAGCCGACCACAAAAACGGTTGTTTAATTTACAAATTAATTAGGAATTGTGATGTAAAAAGTTTGAAACTTCATTTAGAGCCTTGATGTTGAAAGATTTTGTGCAGTAGTCCAGCTTTTCTTTCTCAAACAGGCAGCGACACTGCGCTCAGTCGTTGTTGCTCAGTAGATTGTCTCAGTCCAAAAGTCCAAAAGTCCAAAAGTCAAAATGTGAAGTTTAATACATATTTTGTTGACGTGAAGCCTTTCTAAAGCTACATTTTCATTGTGGTATGATAGCATAAATTATATTCAGGGCTACACTGGAAACATTACAGAATAAACCAAAAACAAAAGGGCCTGGGACACTGATGTCCGTTACCATAGTAAATCACTCCCTCTTGCGTGTGCGCGGGGGAAGAAGAGATGGAGAGACGCGGTTGCCAGAGGAGTTGCTAAATGAGTTTACTCTGGGCAGCAAGATGCCAAAAGGGCCTGAAAAGTTGAGCGAGAAAGTCACCAAGTTGTAAATACTGTATGTTCGTGCACCCCAATAAAGACACAATATTATATACATTATACATTACTATTCATACTATACACTAATGTTGCAAGACAGTTGAATAGCCTACAAAAGAAACATTTTGATAAAGCACATCCAATAACAAAAATAATGACGATAATAAATCACAAAGGCCTGCCCATAACGGCAGGTCTGTTGCACCATAGCTGTCTGTGTGACTTCCTCTGTGACCCATAATGTTGATTTTATCGACCTCAAGTAAAACACAGATAGAGAAAGGAAACAACAGCTTAGCGGGTTAGCATGCAGCTTGAGAGACGAGCAACCATGTTTCCGTACAGTTACATGAATCAGATATTTGCTAAAGGCATACACAAGCAGAGAGACTAAACACAGCTGTCCAGCGTGACAGTCCCTCACAGTTATAGTGTGCGCAGCATGCTGACGAAGAGCGGTCAGCCGTGCTGCCAGGTTAGGACTCTGTAACTGAGTCACAGTCTTCAGGGACGCAGGGTGATGTCCCATGAGAGTTGACCTAAAAGCTTCAGGTGGCTTACATTTGCACCCCTGCTTTTTCTGCTGCTGGAGGATAGAGCACTAGATGGATGGATGGGCGAACAGATAGAGGGACACAGCAGAAAGAGCCAACAATTTCATTTCCCATCTGCCACGTTAGTGCAGCATCAGCAAGCGTTTCATTCCCTAACCTATTTTGGTCTGTTTTCCAACTTTTTTTTTTTCCCCTGCAGGGTATATCCCATATCAGCATGTTTCAATCAGTGTAAACAGAGGTTAGGTAGGTTTTGAGATGGGGCAGGTGGCGTTTAGCCCCCATGCAGTGTCACCCACCAGACCTTTTCTCTTAATCTGAAAGGCCGAGTGATGAGTCAGCATGAGTGTGAGGCGCTCGAGTGAGAGGTCTCGCTTATCGGGGTGTCAGCTAGCAGCTGGAGCCTCCATGCTGAGAGAGACCCTCACTGGCATCATGGAAAAGGATTGGCTTCATTAAAACATCCTAGGATTGGGTGACATCACTGGTTCAGCTGATAAACCAGCTGAGGCCAACTGTGGAGATGTGATAAATGTCCCATATAACAACTCTAGAGTAAAGGGGGACTCTTTAAAGATTCTGTGTGCGGGATGGTATGATGTGAAATTTTGTCTTCACCATGCAAAACTGTTCAGAGGAAGCCGGCTGTGTGCTGTTTACTCCAAAAAAAAAATTGAATATTTCTTGTTTGTATACCTTCCTCAGGAGGATTCAGCCAAACTTTCCTTTTTCACAACCAAAATGAATCCAATCACTTTAATGCAATCATTTCCAGCACCGACGCATCATTACCGTAAAGGCAGATTGATACATTGTCCAGAAAAAATGGTGGAGACACAATGGGAATAAAGTCACACAAACAGACAGCTCATTAATTTCCCCCGCCTGTGCTTGGGCCTAGCGACCTGAGATTTTCACTCGGAGTGGGGAAATTTACTGCTTTGACAGACTAACCAAGCGCGCTCCTCCTAATTTGTATCGGCTCAGATTTGTTTTTGTTTTGGCGTCATCTTTATTTTTTATTGCAAATTACAGAGTGCCCCGAGTAATCTGGTGGGTCCGCTGAATGCTAATGAGCTTCACGCAGGACTTACTGTTCTGGGAATACGAGCCGGATGTTTATGATTATTGGAACTTTTCCTCTCAGTCAATGTTTTCTTCTCCTTTTCTTCTTCTTCTTCTCTCTCCCCTCTCTTCTCTTCCTCTGATGAGCTTCCTGATCATCATAAATCTTGAAACAGTAGTGTCCCCCGAGCAGAGCTACTGAGCTTGTAATCTGCTGTACCTCCCATGCAACCAGTTTTTAGTGTAAAAGGGGGAATGCTTATATGGAGAGTGTCAGAGAAAGGTCAGGATATTTTCAGTGGAAACAAATCTCCCACAAAAATGGCAAAGGGAAATTAAATCTATTTTGGTGCACAATATAGTTGACTTGAGCTTAATAACAATCCACTGTGTCCTTACAATGCTGTCAGGTTGGGATGAAATACTATTGGCTAGTTGTACAAGATTGTCGTTTGAAATACATTATTTGAATGGAAATTGTTGGATAAACTAACTTTTTAACTAACTGTCCTTCCTTAAGCAATCTCCCCATGCATATGCAAAATTGCACTGGCAATACTGTAGCTATGGCTGGTTTTTAAAAAGAAAAACTAATGTCATTAAATCAGTAGACCAATTTTAAGTGGTGGGGACTAATCAAATGATTCCAAAAACTTGTCAAGGTTACGTGGACAGATGCAAAGCTAAATTAAATTTCACACTGTGGCTGCTTGAGGGAAGATTGAAAAGCACTAAATAGAGTTCACCTCACATGCAGCGGGTATAATCATCTGAGTCGATGCCTGCAAGAAATCCGTCACATCTCACTTACACCCTTTCTGTTATGTTGTCCATATCTATTTGCAATAAAAATGTTCCATCTTCATCTTCATTTATTTTCGTATCACTAGGGGGGTGGGGGGGGGGTGACTTAGCCTCTCAGGCAACAACATACGTATGATCAATGATCGGATTGGAAAAATACATTTGTAGTGATAGCGCACAATGTGGTGCTGCAATTTAAAGCGAGTTCGGCCTATTGAGTCAACTCAGATTTTATGGGATTTTATCTTTTAACAAATTAATTCAGAAATATTTTTTAGTAGAGAAAATAGAGTGAACACAAGTCTGACATTTCCAATGCTGCGTTCACACCAAAAGCGTTTCAAATTTTTCGCGCGAGTAGATTACATACAAAGTCAATGCACAGATGCGAATGGATGCGAATAGCCAATCAGCGTGGTAAACTCACGCGAGTAAAGCGGTGCGAAAATTCGTAACACTTTTGGTGTGAACACAGTATTACAGTGTGGATCTTTTTTTTGGCAGTGGAGTAAGTTTACTTTGACCCTCTGCATTTCTGAAGTACCCCTAACCCTTTGACCCCTTTGACCCTTTTCACTTTAAGTTGGGAAACTGTCAGGGTCATGTTTTCTCTGTGACAGCCTCCTGCAGGAGGTGGTGGACGAGGGGCCGGGCTCAGCCTCCTGCAGGAGGTGGTGGACGAGAGGCCGGGCTCAGCCTCCTGCAGGAGGTGGTGGACGAGAGGCCGGGCTCAGGCTCCTGCAGGAGGTGGTGGACGAGAGGCCGGGCTCAGGCTCCTGCAGGAGGTGGTGGACGAGAGGCCGGGCTCAGGCTCCTGCAGGAGGTGGTGGACGAGAGGCCGGGCTCAGTCTCCTGTCCTCAGATCCCAGAGGACGTCCATTCATGCAAATCCTGCTGTTTGAGGTCAAAAGGTTGTGGAGACGTCCTGCTTCGTGTTTGTCTGTTCATTTATTTTGTTACAATGTTCTCCAGTTAGGAGTCTGGTAGTAAAAGCATCACTTAATGTACTGCCTGGGTGTGTTAGTGCGATACTTCCCTCTTTTCTATTTATGTCATTGAGAATCTTGTAGATATGAATATGATGCATTGCTTTTGTTGCATTATTTAGAGTGAAGCTACAGTATATGTTGGTATTTGTTACTGAATGTTGCCAACTGACATGACACATGTTGACTTGTTGCCGTTTTGGATTTGTTGCACATTGTTTTGTACAACAAAATATTTTTGTAACAATTTTAAAGGTAAACCTTGAACTTCTTTTGCCAAAACAACTAAAAAAGTTCAACAAGAATAGAATTGTTGGTGTAATTGTTATGAAGATGAAAAATGAGAGTACTGGGGTAAAAAATAATAACCCTTTTTGGTTGAAAGAAGCAGAAATCAAAATAACAATAATTATTATGAATGAACAACCCAGAGGAGATATAAAAACTAACATTGTACTATATACAAGTATCAAAGATTGAAGTTTTGATTTATAACCCAATATGAAGATCGTAACCTAGTGTTCACTGACCCAGTAGTTTCTAATAATAAAAAGACATATTTAGAAAGTTTGCTGTACATTTATTTCATTAAACTCTTCAGGAGATAAACAGTATAAATACTGTACACACAGTTTACATGAACATACTGTATTCTATGAGACAAATGAAATATTTTAAAGCTTTTAGAATAATTATGTCTCATTCAGCCTGAAGCGTCCGTCTCCTTCTGGATTTGTGAGCAAATGCAAAGAGCTGTTTCCTGTGTGTGGGAGGAGCTTCCTGAACCCACCAGCACAGAAGAAGAAGACGGAGACAAACTACGTCCTTTGTGCCGGTGGAGACGGGACGCTCCTCGTCCTCTCGGCTGGCGGGTGGGGCAGGTGGTGTCGGGGGTTTGGGTGGACGGGCAAAGGGGGGTCCTGATCGAGCTCACTGAGTCTGGGACTCTCTGGGGTGCTGAGACTGGTTCAGGGGTCTGCTGTGGGTCTGGGTCCTCTTCGGATGACGGGTTGGTTGACGTCCACCCTCAGCGGCCCCAGGAGTGAGACAAAAGCACAGAGGAGTCCTGCCCTGTGAGACACAAACACAAGAGATGAATACTCTTGAACTCAACTACACAACATTGTTGTGTTGAATCTGGCCTCCATGATGGAATCTTATTAATGATACTTCTGTAGTCTTAGTGAGGGATTACTTACTCAGCCCACTGAAAGAAAGGCGACCGCCGCTCTCCATCTGGTCCTCTGGTCCTCCATCCTTCTCATTTTCTCCGTCGTCAAGGAGATCCTGGGTGTTGCTTCTTGGTGTCACGGCCATCGATACCTGAGTAAAAGAAACTTGTAGACTTTTCCAAACGTTAGTAATTTTTACCACAAATCTGTCTTGTTCAGCCACCTTCACCTAACTATAAAAATAGATAGAGGGTGTCAAATGAACAATCTTTGAATAACTGATAACTTTCAGGGGACTTGTGTTATTGCTGGTATTAAGTATTGACTTACCTTTGCTTGGTAAAGACATCTAGACTTTATAAAGAAAAATACACAACAGAATAACAACCATTCACTAATAACCTACCTCTGGTTTCTGCATCTACCATTACAACTATTACTTAAAAGGAAAATCCATAAAAAAAAGAAGAGATATTTAAAAGCTCTGCTGCAGGATGCAACCTATCGCCAACCCCACCAGACGCGAGGGAAGGCTGTCTGGTGCTTTATCAGTCCTGCCAGACATAACGGTTTTACAATCCTGCAGCAAACAGGCTGTCGGTCTTAATCCGAGTCGCTGTCCTCGTCCCACTGCCAGTATCTTCTGAATGTAGAAGATCCGTGGCCTGAAGTGGAGGGTGGAGACCATCTGCAGTCCTCATCCCTGCTCTTCTTGGAGGAGGTGCCGAGGCCTGACGTGGAGGGCGCTGCGTCCTCGTGGTCGTCCTCACCGATCCTCTGCCTCTTCAGACTTACCTGCTCCGTGCAGTCCTCTTCTCTGGTCCTCTTGTTGGAGGATCCGAGGCCTGAAGTGGAGGGCGCTGGGTCCTCGTGATGGTCCTCACCGATCCGCTGCCTCTTCAGACTTACCTGCTCCGTGCAGTCCTCTTCCCTGGCCCTCTTGGTGGACTCGTCTGACCTCTGGGGGACTGGGGGCGGAGCTTCTTCACCAAAAGGGGGGGTGGGAGGATGGCCAGCGGGAAAGGGAGAAGGATACAGCACTCCTCGCAGCTCCTGCCAGAAAGTCAGAGGTGGGAACCGTCGGGTGAGAGGGTCCTCTTCCTCTTCATCCTCCTCTTCATCCTCCTCCTCGTTGTCAGAGACGATCCAGGGAACCACCCTACCTTCACCTGTAAGGTCAAGCTCGACCTGACCGTCACCCACAAACACAACCTCAACCTCACCTTGGTCTTCCTCATCGGAAGGGATGTCCCTCGGGGGATTACCTTCATGGAAGAATCTGAAGACTTGACGGGGGCCGTATTGTGGAAGAACTCGAGTGAAGTCTCCACTAGCTGAGAGGGAAACATTTAAACTGTCAGGATTCCTCAAGACATGAAATATTTCTGGATTACATTGAGCAATAATCGAAGTTTAACTCAGCATATCCATAAACTAACTACTGCACTACACGTGTCATGAAGAGAGGCTTCGCCTTTTAACAGTATTATCAAACATAGTGCAGCTCTGCCTCTGTTAGTTTGAACAGATATATAATAACATAATAATAATAGTAATGATAAAAGCAATAATTATTATTATTGTCGTTAGAGATATTATCCTTGATACTGTTATTATATTTCCGAAACAACAGTGTAGGGTTCATCATAATACAGAAAAGGTTTTAATCATGAGGTGCACGTGAAGAGCGCTTCATAATTATTGGATGAGGAGAGGAGCACCTCCCCACACGGGCTTTTTCCCCTTTTCTGATCTGGATTCAGATTCCAGCTGCTAATCAATCAGTCAGCGGGTCAATTAACCTGCTGAGACTCGTGAGCTCTGGACAAAGACATTTATTCTACATTTGTGTGGACGAAACGGTCAATGGTTTGCAATAAACAGCAAACACGCAGCGCGCGCACTAGAAGTCCCGTACAGTTACTGAACAGATCGCTCTCTCTCGTCCCTCAAAAACAAAACAGCACAACAACGACCAAAGCGCCTTTCACTGTTAAATGTTAAAGAAATAGTTTATGTAATAATATGAAGTAAAAGGAGCAGATGTTTGTTCAATAAGTCACGTTTCAACAGTCAAAACAAACCAATCAGGTCGCGTCATGCGTGATTCTATCTGAACGTTCTGTTATGATATCGTTCCATATGGTTTCCAAGGTGCATAATTTATTCATATTTGAGTGTTCCATGAAGTGGCTCAGGCGCCATCTTTTTTATGAAATTTCAATGTTAAATCTGAAGGTTTTGATGCCCTCAAACCAAAATAACAGGGTTTTCAGACCTCTACACTGATTGTTAACACATTCCACAGACGTCCAGATACATTTAAGACACTTTGCCCCTCAAATAATCATTTTACAGCAAGAAATCGTCGACTGAGTGTCACTTTCACCAAATCAGTTTTTTTCCCCCAACATTCCGAATAACATTGTGTGAACTATTCACCTTTAAACTCAAAGTTTCACTTATTCATGAACTCAGAACACTTTAAATGGTTTTAAGGGATGAATCAATTAAAAAAAAAAAAAATGAAAATATATAAAACATTGTCTTACCTCCAGGGATCCAGTCAGCCGCCTCTCCAAACAGCATCTGGAGCAGGTCGAAGTTGAAGTCCATTTTCAGGCTCTTCGGCTTCGCACGGTAGAAGAAATGCAGTAGTTTGGTTCTCAAACGAGATTTGTACAATTAGCTTTTGGCTAGCAAACTCAAAGCGTTAGCAGTTAGCTAGCTAGCTCTCCACAGTTCGGCTTCACAAGGTTTTCAGCTCGTGTTGAGGTCCAAGTGCAGAGTGAGGAATCGAACGGTCAGCGGCCTTTAAGTAGCCTAGTCGGGTTCTGTTGCCATGGCATTGAATGACGCGCGTGCGTGTGTGATTAAGCGAGAGAGAAAGAGAGACATTTTCATATTTTTCAAACATATATTTTATTTTATTAGTACTATTATTTGTTATCATATTGTAAGGAAAGCTACGAGACGTTATATCGCTTGTTGCGTTTTATTAGCGGACAGTACACAGGCTACTGTGGGCCGCAGCCTGCGCCAAAACAAGAGACAACACAACTAAACGTCCTCTAACGTGCTTAACTATCCGGTCCCGGTCATAGACTCACTCTCAACAGGCTAGCAGCACAAACAACAACATCCCACCTCACTCTCTCTGCCAATCCCAGGTACGCTCATGTGTGTCCCCCACCCCCATAGGTTTGCCGGGATGATTGACAGGTTTTACAGCTTCACAGGTCATGAGACCTTCACTGACCTCCTGAACTCAGTAAACGCAATAACCAATCTTATCTAGAACGACTTCTTCCTGTAAACACAATAACACCCATAACATAACAGGTTCACGTTACATGTCACTCAGTCCGTTACAATAGTTTTCAGTGTTTCAGTGCAGCTCGAATGAGTTGTAAACGTGACATAATCTGTCTCTGCAATACTCATGTTAAAGAGACAAATGAGATAGTTGGGGGTAAAAACTAAATGGTAAAAAAGCAAACATGCAGTTTTAACATACATGTGTTTTATAATGGGACAGCTCTGTTGAACACAGAAAGCCAAACTGGATGGAAACTGAAATAAACTTTTGTTTTCATGCAACGTTGTTGAATCTAATTATGTTCTCCCTGTAATTCATCACACAGTGTTTTCAGTGTGTAAACACTTGCTATTTATACCGCAGCAGATCATAAATATCATTCAAGCTAAATTGGCAACGTTTTCGGTAATTACAAGACATTTACTCTTTCTGCCAAAGTTTGTGTGGATCGATGTTTGATGGAGGAGGAGCCATGAGGACATTAATAATGGAGGCTTAGATGGAGGTGAAAACCTGTTTGGTCAAAACTCTATGAATTCATTTAAAAATGAATAAGAATATATATAAATATATATATATATATATATATATATATATATATATATATATATATATATATATATATATATATGTATGGTGATAATCAGCACTGTCTCTATCAAGTGTTTTCACTTTTGGACAGAGCAAGTGGTGTCGGGCAAATACCACTAGACAGAGAGAGTGCCAAACTTAGGACCTTCATAACTCCCTTTGAAAGGTATTTCTTTAATAGACTGCCATTTGGAATCACAAGAGCACCGTCTTTTTTCTTTCTTTTTTTTTGGTGCCTCCCAGTACAATAAATTGACTCGTGCCTTTGTTCACTAACCCAATGCATTATATGGCTATTCCAGCCCAGGTTATTAATTGATTATTGATCATAAGGAGGAGGCACAGTTGAGTCTCTCTGCAGTCATAGCTGTCATGTTGAACGTGACTTCCTGTAAACTCAGATGTTTTTTGATTGGCTGTCAGTTGACTCCACCATCCTCTTGACTTAGAACCATTTTGAAAACAATATATTTCTAGTTATTGTTATAGTTCTTAGTGTAAGAGGATTTTTGGCAGAAAGAAATTGGTAAGGTACAATAGCCTCATTGTGCATAATAATTAGCCATGTGCCTCTGTTTGTTGCAGGGGGTGTGTCTGTATTTTCGGGCATTTGTTTTTGGGATAACGGGACTGTCAGAGAAATGGACTTTCTGTCCAATGCGATATTTTTCGAATTATTATGGTTTTGAAATGATGGTCCGTCGGAAACAATGAGTCAATACGTTAGCTTACCTTCCACTGACTCCCCTCAAGAATAGCTCCTTTTCACTGAAGACATTCTGATAAGTCACAGCAGCAACAACACAGCTGTAAATAGTCAAATTAATGATGGCTTAATTTCATTTAACTTTCATAGCTTACTGTGACACCTGAACAGAACAGAGCCATCGTTAACGTTATCAGCGGCACCTGTGCTTCTCCTACTATGACTAGTCAAAATGTCTGCTGTGGAAAAATACCTATCAAGGGGGAACGCACATGCAGTGCAAGAGCCTATAGCTTATAACCCGATAATGTGAGCGTACTACTGCTTGGCTGTTTTCCGATTAATATTGATGGTTAACCTTAACACCCCTACAAAAGCTCTCAGTTCAGGGCTAAAACGTCTCGCATTCTTCAAGTTTTTTTTCTTCTGTTCTTTCTGTCTCTAATTTTAAACAGGAAGGTAGGCATGAGTCCTAAATTCAAGGCTTGTCCTAGCCGATAATACTGTATTTGTTTGTTTACAAAGGCAAGAAAAAGGTATATCACACACGAGGTGACATCACCAAACGAGGCAGGTGACACAGGTTTCAGATCTGTCTGTGAGATTAGGCGTTTCTGAAAGGTTAATCTGAGGAAAAACAAACAGTCGTCCAGTTGGTCATGTGGGGAAGGAATCATGCTGCAAGTAGGCCAGAGTTTGTTTAAATGAGATACAACAGTACTCTGCTATTTTACATTACAGACATGCATGTGTAGGCTAAATGTGCACATGTGTGAGATTTAGTGCATGTGTCATTGCACTTGCACACGTCATTAGTATGCATAGGAATGTGACTGATGACTTTCATTAACGGGAGTGAACAAGGATTAGGCCCCCTTCAGTGTTGCCTGCTTTCACCTTTACTTTTCTCTAATGATTTTCTCCCAACATCCTTTCCTCAAGGTTGACCCTGTCAATCCAATGGCCTACACCCCCCCCTCCCCCCCTCCCTCTCTCTCTCTCTCTCTCTCTTTTTTTTCTTCCTTCATCATTCACGCACTCACTCAAACACACAACTTTCTTAAGTCTCACTTACACCGACGGAGATGTACGCAAGCACACGTGCACCATGCATACACATTTTAAGCAGGATCCAAATAAGGCGTGTGTGTGTGTGTGTGTGTGTGTGTTTTGTTAGGTAAACAAAGCCTGGCTCCTTTTATTATCAATGAAGCATAACCAAATCAATTTATAAACAGCCTTATCTGCTCACAGGAACGCGGGTAGCCCAGGAGCGATTAACTCCAACAGCCGTTAACTCTTTGCATACAAAACTACCATCGCTAAGCTATTTAAGCGATAGGGAAATGTGAGACGGAGTAGAGAGGGCAAGGACTGAACTTCATTTGTCCTCTCAAGTGTATACATGTGCATGATTATGTCCATGGGTGTGTATGTGTGTGCAGGTGTTTCTCCGTGATTGCATGTAGGTAAATGCAAAGCGGTATATGCTGAGAGAAAAAGGGAGAGGAAGAGTGAGCAAGAGCGGAGGAGGGGTTGGAGGCAGGGAAGGGTAGGGGAGTGAATTTCAACATGTCATTTCTGAAATTGAGTTTTGATAACTGACAATTTGTTCAGCTAGTGAAATGTCAAGAGTCCAAAAAGATTGATGAAGTGCATAATAGATGTCTCAGATTGACTCTCCGCTGTGGGCTTGAGTCCCACGCACGCATCAGACCACCGAAACGATTCAGAAATGAGATCTCGCACATGCACACAAAGACACACTTGCAAACACACGCACACACAAACAGATATACACACACACACACACACACACACACACACACACACACACACACACACACACACACACACACACACTCTCTCTCTCTCGACTGCTGGAGAGCACCTCTGATATGGAAAACTGGTCCACGTCAATTTAGTTGGGGTATCTATGATTTCTGCCTGAACACCAAAGTCATTGAAATGATGGTGGCCACTGACAGAGGGCTTGTAGATTTATTAGGAGGCTGAGTTGTTGTAATGGTCGATGTGGAGATTATAAATGAGATCACATTGATGTAAGCTGTATTTTTTCTGACTATACGACTAATGTGACCTGCATAATGATCATGCACCAAAACACTGATCCCCCACCGGTTTTACAGTTGCAACTTGCATTGACTGCTGTTATTATTACTGTAATATATCTGCCCAGCAGAAGTTAAACATGCATTACATCACTCATACAGAGGTATACCAGGAACAAGCCGATCTCCAAACTTACAGGAACTGCTGTGGGTTCTGGCATTTAGAGTCGCCCTGACACGGACTCTGTCTTTCTTAAGGATTTGTATGTATTTTTGCAGCATTTGCTTTAACCCAGAAGTAGATTGCATATCGATATATGGCAAAAAACACTGTCTGTATTCAAAACCACTTTCTACATACCACTGATAAACGCAGCACGGTACACACAGCATACTGCATTCGTCAGTAGTATGCTGTATGAAACTGTTAAATTGATTTATTTTGCAGTTTGCCTGCCCAGGCGTTAGCCTTTAAACAAGCTCTCAAAGCACTGGAAAAAAACGTAACTCATTCCACTTTTGCAATATTATCGAAAAAAAATAATACTATTTCTTGAGCTTCAATAAAAAGGTTTATGATTTTTATAAAAAACTGTATGGTTGCAACATTGCATGACAAAATTTGCTCAAGCTGTTTTTCAGTTGTGATATCCCTACAAATATTGGAGAGTGTATTAGTTTTAGTCAGTTTACTACTAAAATGTTCAATTATCTCTCTTTCCTGTCAGAGGCTGCTCTTTCCCTCAACTTTTCCCTCACCACTGCCTGCTGTCCGTGAGCCTGACTGGTCGGCTGGCACGCGAGCTACACCCCCAGGCGCTCGTGGAGCTTTTCAACTCCAAAAAGTCATATAACCACAGGTTTTCGTTCATTTTAAAATGGACATTTGAGTTGTGATATTGAAACAAACCATCCGTCAACAGGGACATTAAATACTCTCACATGATGCGTCTCTTGAGAAAGCTCCAGCCAGCTGGCTAGCTATCAAATAGTCGCTACCTTGTTGGCGCTCCAGTATGCTGCTCAACTCCGAAAACATAAGAGCACATTTTCTATGCGCCATCAAGTTTCATAAAACTGCCAATATTCGTAATCTTGTTGATTTTTTCAATTCTCAATAGGGAATTTAGTGATGAATGAAAATGTAAATCTTTGAAGTTGTCTTTTTATTGACGATAATAGCTGTGTCATCTGCATAAGGATGATTATTTATGTAGCTACTGTACTGTATGTGCTTTTTTTTTTTTTTAAATCCATGGGTTTTACAATTTCGAAATTGAACCCATTGAATAATGGGGAAAGTGGTGGTCAAGGGAGAATGACGCATATAAATACTCCTGTGAATGTTGTAGAATGTAAAAGAGCAAGGTGGATGATAAAAACAGGAAGAGAAAGACTTCAATTGAAATAAATTCAGTTGTTTTACCCCAAAATTGCAGTTTTCTCTCTTGTGTCAAGAAGAATGGGATTTTAAGAAACGCCCCTAAATCAACAGAGTTTTTTGGCAGTGCTCAGGCTTATAATATCTTTGGCAGAAGTATAATTTGTTGCCCTCAGCCACACATTCAATCCCCTAAATCCCTTCTTTGTTTTTATGATGACAACCACACATCATATTAAAAGCCTCTCATGCTTATGCAAAGACACATTATATCATGTGCACGCCTTGTAACTATAAACATAAATGATGCCGGATAGGATAAGCATCACTAGTGGAGTGGCTCCCAAGATCTCTTAACACATTTATTGCTGTTGACAACGTCATATTTCACAATAACCTATTGATAATTCAGGACACTCAGTAACTCTTGATTTACATTTTCTGAAATATAAATGCAGGCAGACTGTGTTAGATTTAAAAGCAAAACGTTGCTGTAGGAGGTTTTCCAAATGTAACATCCCTGAGCTCACAGAAATGAGCCAAGACGTTTCTCTTCTGTATTTGTCTAGCTCAAGGGTGTGACTCGCAAAGGTCATGCGTGTCATTAAAATTAAGGCATCAATAGATGAGATATTTTCACAAAGGTGACACTCTCCCATTCCAGCGTAATTAGTCTCATTTTTATAGCGAGCAGGTCACTTAAAAGTCAATCCCAGTGATCGCGCCAATGAATCTTTACACTGGATGATATAAACCTGTAATGCTGTAGGTACGAATCCCCAGTGCACAACACGGCTAGCCTCAGTAATACCTGACTTTAGGAAGAGGCCCAACTTTTCCTGTTATCTTTGGGTGTCCTCTGCGAGTTGTGTGGATGCAGCGCTCCAATAAGCCTTAAGGATATTGGGAGCCATCCAGGAAATATATCTGACATAACAAAGGAGTTTTGAAGAGCAAACGCAAACGGCCTTGACGGCATTGAAGACATAACTTAATTTAGTCAATTTTTTGCATTAGTTATCGAGTCATAATTTATATACACAAGTCACTTTAGCTGTTGTTACTATTTTATGGCACGTCAACACAAGAGGTAAATTGTACATTATATCAGTGTAAGACAATGTAATTTTAGTCTCATTATGCACTTGGTTTAGCTTTCTCTTCTGCGGGGATCCGATAAGTTTGCATCATGTGAGCATGTGGGAGCTGCACCAGCTCGCTGCAATCATTGCAACTGAAGTGTGTAAATCCCAAACTAAATTCTGCTCATCAACATATTTAAAATGTTATCCTCATTCACACCTAGTTCAAACTGTTGAAACAGTTGCCGGCTATTTGATGAACTATAGCAGTTTGACTGTTGATTTTGTACATAGTAAACACAGAGAAATACGGAGGTTATAAGTGAGCTTTAGAGGTGCTCGTGGACATTTGTGTTACCTTTTGTTTCCCCCTGTTTCCAGTTGTAATGCTAACATAAGCAAACCAGCTGCTGTAGCTTCATATTCACCATACATACATTCTCATGTAAGCAAATAAGCAAGATAATTGCAAGAAAGCACATAAGCATATTTCCCAAAATATTGAACTATTTCTTTAAAAGCAATTTCTATTTTTGACCTCATGGCCGGTCTTTTTTTTTTAGAGGTCTGAAAAGGTAAAACTGCAGTGTTTCACAAGAACAAAGATAACAGAAAAATACAAAAACAAACACAATTTGCAGATTTGGATTCACTTATTTTCTAACTTGATAATCCTCTTGTGACCTCTTAGGTTAACCTCTTGACCCCCTGTTAGTTTCCAAACCCCTAGGTTGGGAACCACTCATCTATAACACCAATTCTTATGAATGTCACTTGTATCCAATTAAAAAAAAATTCTACCAGTAAAACCATGAATAGCATTACAAATATGTCTGTTTTTGTACATAGTGGTGGCTGTTAATTAAGCATACATTTTTTACCATTTAAACATTAAACAATACACAAGTTTTCCTTGGATTAGAATATAGGCCAGTAAGAACTGAGCCTTTATGTAGGGCCTCAGTGTAGCCGCCGATTTGTTCTGCCGTATGCAGAGTGTATCTCCTGCGTAAACACACTATTAGAGTTTAGAGCAGAGGGGCTTGTGCAGCTCCTCTTATCTGCCAAGGATGCCTCTGATGGCTCCTGATTGAAATGCCAGCTCTGAAGTTCTGTGCTCAGCCACACGTGTAAACGCCGCAACAGAATGTAACTTATTCCCTCAAAGCGCTTGTTTTCTCTCCCCAGGCAACTGGAGATTAGTTAGTTCAAATTCTGGACGGGTGCTTTTTGAAGAAAGCCGTTTTCAGGAAGATGCGCATGAAAAATTGGCAAGCAAGCATTAATATGTATAATTAATTTTGTTGTTATCCACATATTTGAGCAACGGAGGGAGAGGCGCAGACTGAATTCTGAGCCTGTGCTCATCGGAACCCAGGGACAGCGTGTGGATCATTTTTAACATTTACATTCCAATTCAATTTGCTCAACTGGAATTATCTGACTCCCCTTCTTGGTGGAGATTAATTCAGTTTCCTTGTTGTTCATTTCCAAGTTTAATAACATAACCCAAAGGTATTTCTTTTTTCAGTGAACACAAAATTTTGTGAGCCCTCTCTGCATTCTGTAATTTTTTTCTCCTTGTAGATTTCAAATTTTGCACCCCCTATACATGAATGTATTATAAATTATCATTCTGAGATTATCAATATGTTCTCATCTCGGCCAGCAGTCAGAACCTGACAAGATAATCAGCCTCTGTGGCAACAAAAATTTATGTTCTCGCAGTTCATCTTCTATAAACGCACCCAGACTGTAAACACGCACACAGACCAAAAAAATCTGCAAATGCTCACGAGACAGAAAAAAAATGAACAACAACAACCAGTGCATCTGCTCTTCCTTGTCTTCTCAATCAGGATCAATTTGACACCCGCCCGTTGCTCCGTGTTGCTGCAAAGGAATTCACAGAGATGCGCACAGACCCAGTTTCCAGGCGTCTTGAGGACTCGAGGCCAGCCGTCGTTCTTCTCATAGGTGGCTTGAAGCGTGCCGAGGTCGCTGGTCCCTTCTCTGCCACCCCCTCATCAGGATAATTAAGCTTTCTCAGCCTGCTGCACACAAATGGGGAATTTCGCCAGCCCCTCCAAGTTGTAGAGATAGTCTGCAAATTGCCTCTGATTCGCCACCTGATTGTGCTATGATTATGTTGTCACTGGATGCTGTGATTATGATGGCCCATAATTGCTGGTGTGCATTAGCTGCTGCACAACGCCCCCCGATTTCTCTGTCTACCTGTCTATGTATCTATCGACCTCCTCTCTATAAGTTGCTTTCTTTCCCTCTCAGTGTCACAACTCTGCCTCAATTTCTTTCTTTTTCTTCACTAATTCAGACAGCCACAGGGATTCTAGTTGTGCGACGCTTTGATGTTCGTCCATACAAGGTGGTATGCTTTTTTTCCCGGATGCTCAGACATAGCATGTCTTGTTCATTTCTCAAAGTGATTTAATCACTTTACAGTCATCCATGTATTTATTGTTGAAAATGGATTAGTTTGAAGGCTCACTCTTTCAGGGCCCCCTTGAGAGCAAAGATTCCACACTAGCCCCAGAGGAAATTGAACTCACTCACATGCAGCATCTACCCAGGACACCTGGGTTGTTTAATGATCCAGCCAGGGTGTGTGTGCGTGTGTGTGTTTGTGTGTGTTGTTGCGGTGAAATGGCAGTGGGGGTATTGTTTTACAAGATGTACAAACACACTTGTCCATGCATACCAAGTGTCCCCTCGTGGCACAGGATTCTCATTTTCATGAATGGCATCACGTCACCTGCGGCAAGCCAGCAGAATGTGTCACATCTTTCTTGGCGCGGCGAAGCCATTTGTTTGGGTGGTAAAACAGAGAAGTGTTTATTTGGGCTTGTTGGACTGACGGTGTCCCCTGTCAAAGTGACGCTTCAGCTGTCAGCATTTGAACAAATGGGGACTAATTTGCATCTCATTAATCCCACCTCCCCTCCCAGCTCCTCTTGAAGAATTCGACTTTCTTTTTCCTCCTCTCTGAATTCCCTCGCTGTTTCACGCCGCGTTACTGTCTTAAGTCAAGCTCATTAAAAAGACGGAACTTTTCTTGAAGTCCAGAATCATTCCTAACGGTTCTCACTGAATGACTGATAGACGTGTGTTTTTGCTCTTTTCAGGTCTGGAGTGCTTGATTAAAAAGGCATGACTTAGACTGTTGATGAGCATATGGATTAAAAGCGCTCAGTGATTGCCTGGCCATTCCCCCCACTCTAATTGAAAGCCTAATGTGCATCCACCGCATATTAATTAAAACCAGAGGTTATAGGCCCTTGGGGCACACCATTTAGGTCTCTCATTAAAAATTAATAACCTCAGTTAATTATTATTATCGTGTTGTGAATCACGTCAGCAAATAAATAAGACAATGGGGCTGTCTTGCTCTAAAAGGAAACTCCAACAGAAAGGAGCATTCGGTGAGAGGAGGGAAATACAATCCAGACCAGGTTTTAATCTGAGTCACTGCAGAGTGGTCATCATGTATTTAGTCTGTAATCAATGACACAAACTCCAGGATGAATAGGGAAGACATCCAGCAGAGCATGTAGAAAGGTAGACACGCAGTTCGGCAACAGAAGTACAGAATGCAATAGCTGGTCAAGCTGTGCATTCACCACTATAGGTCACAAATGCAACCTAAACAAATTGACTTTATGGACATGTGTTTGGTGGAGAAACCTAGCAGCCTAGTTGGTGTCGTGTAGTCATGGACAGAACGTCAAATATCATGAGACAGACTCAGTATTGAGTTTTAAAAACGGCGCTTCAAAGATGAGCATTTTTGATCGGGCCATGGTTTTCACCACGTTCAATAGCTCGCATTTACGCCTCCTTTGTTTCAGTTTAAGGAGTGACCGTGTTAACCGGTGACTCTCAGCCAGTGCGTCCGTGGTTGCTTCGTAGTGACGGCAGCAGTTGAAGACACAAACGGAACATGTAGGTGTACGCGTATACGCCTTCAATTAATTCGTTTGTTTATTATCTATGCCAACTATTTACATGAAAGTACTGAAAGTCACCAGTTAACACAATCACTTGATAAACTGAAACACCTGAGTCCTCTGTTGGAACAGAATGTGCAACAACACCACATGTTAATGCTGTTAAATTTTTAAAGTTTGCTAACCTGTCTGGATGGCTGGGGCAAAACGCCTCCGTTTTGATAATGTCTATTGATGTCTACTGTAAAAGGGTCTAAATATTCTAACTCAAACTGCATAGAAAAGAAAGTTACATAAGGGGTTAGGGTTTTGCAGGTGCCTTTAATGACAAACTACAGTATGTACTCGCTGCAAAATATTAATCAAAAATGCTCTACTTCAGATTTAATTTTAAGCCAGAATTTGATTGAATATTAGGCCCTCACAAAATAATTTTCCAGCCAGTCAGAACAGTGATGCACAGTATGACTGCTTCTCTGCAAACACACTTTGAGGTCCTCAAATTACTTGTGTCGACTCAAAATCATTTCTTTAAACCTGAAAATGTTTTTAAAATATTGCTGAAAACACAAAAATGTAAATTTTTCACTGAGCTAATTTTCAAATGGCTTCTGGGAATTCTTTCAGCAGTTTGACTATCCTTTTCCTGTCCAGGCGGTTGTCCTTGGTGAAACTAAGCTGTCAACGTCTCCCAAGACTCTTGAAACTCATTTATTCCCCTCTTAAGTTATACCAAAAGATCAATGCAAACATTCAGCGTGCAAACATAGGTAGGCGTGACCCCTGGGAGTGGTTTTAAGTTGCATGTCTCTCTCGTTTAGAACAGAACTGTGCATGCGGTTTACTTGGAACCCATTTTGTCGTCTTAAATGTGTCAGTGTTGCGCCGCGCTGGTCCCAGCTTATCGTGAATTGCGTTATTGTTTGTTTCAGGGGTGTATCTCGAATACGTCGATGAGTTACATCAGGCATCAGACACACAATAACAAATCCCTTGCAGTCCTTCTGACACACAATGTACTGTAACCATCACATGATACGTCCTTAAGAAGACACCCTACAAAGATGTCCACAATTTTGAGATTCTTGAATTGGCTATGCATTGTAATTCTGAGAACCAACTCAAATAGATCAATTTTCCCCATACCACTGAGCATTGATGTTTTATTAATGTAGACTCTGGATTTATGTTGGAGCCTTCTTTTTTTAATTTTGTGGGAATTGTATTGGATCTTCATGGGAAAAGCCTCTTTTCACCCCAGTTATTTTATTCCTTGCCACCTGAGCGTAACCTATGGCAGGGCGCCTAGATGATTTCCATGCATATATATTTGATTAATGACATGCCAGCATCACTGTCAAGTCCAATGCCATTCAGCACTGCCAGCTACAAAAGAGTGTTATCACCTTGCAACAGATAATAGAGGAGAGGAAAAGAGGGAAGCTGTTAGTCGTGCTTCATATAGTGATTTCTGCATTGTTTTTATAGTTGTTAATTTCCCCTTTGAAGTGAGTAATGATCACCTTACTTCACAACATTATCATCATCATACCTGTCAGCCTTTTTGCAGCCTAAGATGTTCAGAATGAGCAAACACAAAGCATCTGTTTACATTGTTTTTGTCTCGAGATCAAAGACTCCTCCGACTGCAAACAAGTTCAGCAGATGACACAAGGTGCCAAATGTTTCCTCAACATCAGATGGCTTCTCCATATTGCATTCTAGGCCAAACCTCCCAAACACCATCACAAGTATTTCCCCAGAGGGTCCTCCCTCTCCATTCATAGTCCGGAAACATCCCCCGGCCGAGGGCGCACCACATGAAGTTAAACGATTTTGAGGAATTCCAATCATAACATCGGAGTTTTGTGCAACAGCAATCCAAGAAACAAGATAGAAGAATGGGCAAGATCGGGATGAAAACAAAAAAAACAGGATATGATGGAGGAAATCGGAGAGACAATACAAATAACGGCACAAAGCCGTAGCTGCTGTTGGATTCCTCATAAGAATTATTCAAGGAGAAATGGCACCTGGCCTGGGGGAAATCAGCGCTGCCCTCAACCGGATTACTCCTGGCACAATCCGGACACAGTCTTGTTTGATGTCCCCCACCCATCCGTCTTGTATGTAGTCTTTTATCTCACTCTAAAGTAATATAGTCTTCACTGCAATTCAATAATGGCCCAGCCGAGCCTGTCAGGCTGCGTTTGCCCGTTATCTCACAAAGACCTGTCCACTCCAGCAACGAGCCACCCGAAATTTGTGTGCGTGTGTGTATGTGTGTGTGTGTGTGTGTAAGTGATTTCATCCCCAAGGTAGAGACTTCATGCTTGTGTATGTGTGTGTGTTTGTGTGTATGAAAGAGAAAGAAAGAAAGAAAGAGGGGAGACGGAAAGAGAGATGCTGAATCAATTGATGTGTGTCTGCACCATGTGGCAGACGGGGGGGGGGGGACAGACGGTCTATTTATCCCTCAGTGTGTTTGTATGTGTGTTTTGACCGGTTATCCTACTTGAGATCTAAATTAAGAAATAGCGCGGGTGATGGGGCAGATGCTGTGGCCAGAATGTGTGTGTGTGTGTGTGTGTGTGTGTGTGTGTGTGTGTCAGGCAGCTTGTCCTAGCACAGGGGAATGGTTTTAAGTCATTTCTTAATTGGATGAAAGGGGATGTTTCGGCCCAGTCTGACCCGGGCCTTGCAGCAGGACACTGGGAACCACAGTAATTTACCCACAGTGTGACAGCCACGCCGATGCGTTGAGGTTCCTCAGCTGGAATCTGGACAACAACGGGTCATCTCTTCTGCATATCCCAAATTAGATGGCTACTAGCTCCAAAGATTTACTGACTGAGTCAAGGGACTTTAGGAAAAGACTGATGGGTAAGGACGTTGAACACAATATGGATGGAGGGAAGGATTGATAGCTAAATTATAAACACACCACAATGTATGGATATCTACACAGCACTACAACTCTGAATAATGTTTGAGGCTATTTCCAGTTCATGTCGGGCTGTAAAAGCATCTGCATAAGCAAGCAGCTTTCATTTACCTCACAGTCACGGGGCATCATGTCCCACAGCTCATTCAGCGCATGCTAATATATGACTGCACAGGCCTCCCCATCATAATCACCCATAACACTAAAATGAGACGCATGACAGTAAATAGCAGTCAAGCCTTACAAAGGCTATTTGGCATGGGAATGATTTTTGTTGCTAGCAAACACTTCAGATGCCAATAAATCAGACAGATTTTTTGATATATTAAGCTGCCTCTTTTATTGTCATGCCTCAGTGCAGTCTGTGCATGCAAATAAAGATATATATTTATTGTACATATGGACAAGGAGAGGGGGAGAGGGAGAGAGAGAGAGAGAGAAAGTGAGATGCTGTTCCAGGAGTCAGATTGCAAATGATGAGTGATTTGTTTTTTCAATCAAAAAATAGAATTTGATTTAGGAGCAGTAAGTGAACAAAGCACCTTTTTGCCATGCATAACCAAACAAATAACAACAGAAGAATGAAAATGCATTTCTCCGTCATGTTCTTCGCAATATATTATTACTTTATTATTGCCGCCATTCCCATGCACACTGCAAAGCCCCAACACCAAAACCTAACAGCTTTATTTGTCATACGGATGCTCAATTTAGTCTAGGTCTCCTGCTGCCTTAATGTTATCTCCTAAAATATGTCAGCATTATTAAACATGCTGAACACGGAGCAGCCATATGTGCACAGTGTGACACGCGTAGCGAGGGTTTGCACATAGAACACGCCGGTGCTAGCATCTGCATGGTGGAACGCGACGGAAACACCCCACTGGTACAGGGGGCTCTGAGGGGTCAGCTAGACTTAATTGCACTGAGGGAACATGTGTGCTAGTCCAAGCTGGTGGAGCCACCCTGCGAGGGGGCCGGCCATCTGCCACCCTGTACCTCTAAAGCCTAAGGACCAATTTGGGTTTAGTAAAAGAAGCAACAACACTGTCAAAGGACACTTTCGGTACATGGCTGATCCCCAAAGGCTGCACCGCTCTACAAGGAATATCACTTTCTGGATCTATAATGCAGCTTTCGACTTACTATTAAGTTAAACCAAGGGTCAGCATTCAGACAGGCATATGTTTTTGCAGTTAAACTGCAAGGCTGAGGTGGGATATAATGTATATACAATTTACTATTGCAGATATTTGAAGTCGTTTTTGGCTTCCTGGTTTGTTTTCTGGGATAATCGCATTGCTTGTATACCTGGACTTAAACATAACTCTAGGTCGTTGTCCGTTCCTTGAGTTTCACCTCAGTAACTGAGAGTGGGTAGGCGTGATTTATTTGGAAAAGGGACAATATGACATTGTTTTTCATTTGGTTTGAGTCATTAATTGCAAACAAACGTTGGGAGTATCAGCGAGGTATTTTGCATTACTACCACCAACTGACGATCAGTGCAATAGTGTAACATTGGCAGCTGGAACGTGTATTGCGTCGCTGCACTCTCATGCATGTGTGTCCTTGTGCTTGTGCACGAGGTGCAAACAAATCTAGAACCTGTTCACAAAAGCACTGCTCAAGTCACTCAACAGGGAACTTTTCATAGAGCAACTTAACAGCCCCCTTGCTTTTTCTCTCCTCCAGTGCAGTGAAACCATGACATCTGTGTTGGGTGTGGTGATCGAGATGGAACAGATTTTAAATCTTCAACCAGACAGCTTTACTGTTGGTAATCTTTAAAAACCAACTGACTGGTTCAGTCTTCCATTTGAGAGTTTCCATTAATGGGAAACAGTTTAGTCTTGATCTTGCAACGTCACAGAAACCATAAAAACACATATACACATTCACATATGCACTGGAAAATAAGCAGTTGGTGAGAAAGCGTATGCGTGCTGTGTGTGTCAGGTGAGTATTTTTAACCATCAACAAGCCAAAGATAACTCTTTGGGACATGAGCACACGCAGCTATGTGGACTGATAATATGGGGCCAAGTGCCAATGCCACTGTAGCCTGTGGAAGCTCGTGTTCTGACGTTGTGTCTTTGTGTCTATTTTTACACTGCACCCTATTCATTAAGGCTGATGACTGATAGGCTACTTTGTTGGCAGCCAGTGTCCATAGCGTGATGCAATGACCTTGGGTCTTAACCAGTGAGACGGGGCTCTAAATAAAGAGCAGGTTGCCACTGAGTCGACGCGCCTGTTCCACAGGCCCGGAGCAACAGCATTTAAGCAGTGGCAACACCCAGATCAAGCACATGAACACTTTACAGGTGTTCATGTGGAGGGGTGGCCTGCATGATTGATGAGAGTTAACTGCTTTGACTTTAAAAACTCCCCAAAGTGCCCTGGTAGCACACGGTTATCAGTACATACAAACAGTAAAACAACTGACAAGCAAAATACCAGCATCAGCATCTTTCCCCGACCTTAACCAAATATTAACTTAAGCCGTGTAAGATCGGAAAACAGTGATTTGATATGGTTTAGGCACCGGCAGATAGTGTCGGCCCGCTGTCAGATCAGAACAGCTACACTTGTATATGTCGTTCTGTTGGGCAATGACAAACAATTTTGTCATTTAACTTGAAGGATTTATTGACTAATTCAACAGACCAGTTTAATCTGATTTGTAATCTGAGTTTGCTTAGTTGACCATGTTTTGGTCTTGACATTGGCCAAAGGGAGAAAATATCCACAAACTTGACATTCTAATGCAATATTTTCAGTCCGAACATTTCTTTTTTTTTTTTACAAAATTGCCTTCAGTAAAAGTGTTAGTGCATATTTGTCAAATATTGCCTTGTTGGCAAATTGGAATTTAAATCAAAAGACTGCATCAGAGTTGTTAGTAAGTAGCTCTCTCCTCCCTTCCCCATGGCCTCGGTCACTCATTGCCCTCCCTCCGACGTCTCCTATATCGTAACCCAACACCATTCTGTGGTGTTGACACAGTGCAGTGATCTGAAATACTCTATCTGGTTATAATCCCATTATAAACTTGCCTGTAAATGTCCTAATCAAAATTTATACTCTGGCTTAACTTGTCTTTGTAAACTTTCTTTTTTTGTGATTTTATGTCCAGTAATCAGGTGCGAAATCTTGCACGACTGCACACAATGGACTCGGAGAGAGGGGAGTTTTAACCAATGGGACATTTCGTGTTAATGTCTGTTTTGAACTGGGAGGAAAGACTCTGAATGAAGGCCTTCACTTATATCACATCACTGCCCCCCACCTCCCACCCCCTCCCTGCTTCTCTATTTCCACTCATATTTCCCTGACGGTCCATAAAGAGACAGCCATTTGAGAGGGTGCATTGATTTCTGGGCATATCTGGTGATAAAATGCGCTTCTCCACCCGCAGCTCCTTTAACTACCCAATTTGAGGGCCCCTGATTTGGCAGGGCCATGCAGGAACTGTAAATAGAGCTGTGAATCAGAAGGGAGTCGGCAGGAAGTGGGGACAGCGTCTTTATTAAAGACACATACAGACAGTAGGGGCACAGATCAAGCCAAAGAGGGTTCCCCTTGCGGATTCCAAGTATTGCTGCTGTTGGGGGAAAGATAAAATGTCCACAAAAAGACAAAGACCAGGCACTGGACTGTCCTGTAGTACTCTGCCTCATGTAAGCTCTTTTATATATTTCCAAGCAGAATGTTACTCCGCAAATGTTTTGTGTATTTCTCCAATCAAAGTAAAAGTTTGCCAGTTCTGTGGAGAATTTGCCCTTCACCTTGTGTTTGCTTCAGATTTCTGCCGAGTTGAAGGCGGCCTTATTTCACTGCCTTATTGAGCTGCAGATGAGAAAAGGGTGTTGCTTCAGAAACACTCCCTAGCCTGCGTCCCTTTCTGGTCATTAATGAAGCATTGTCCCGGTCGCACCACTTTATCATGATCTATGAATCTCTGATTTTGATGCAATAGAAAACCAATCACTTGCAGCGAGTCTCCAGGCAAAGCATTAGTCATCATGTCTTTGACACCGCCTAAGAATTGGGTCATTCTTTTAAATTAAAAGCACTCATTTGTAAATATACACTCGCAGACAAAAAAGACACACACTCTTCTTATTTTGATGTATGAAAGAATAAAGCAGCAGTGCTCAGGTGAATTAATGCCTGTCCAAAATGCTGGGAACACTCATACTGCACCTGCGCAAGGAAAGTGAAAGGAAAGCAGATGATTGAGCACTTTTGCTTGAATCTGGCATTTGTACATTTGTATTCTTTATTAGGATTATTTCTCTGAGCCGGTGCATCCTATTCACCATGTCAAAACACACATTAATGGCCAGGCGCTGTGAGATGCCAATAAGATGCCAATATATCCTCTCGCTTCATTCATCTTTATCTTATTTTTCATTAAACCTCTCTTCTCAACACTATTCAGGTCTTTGTTCTCATCTGGAGAGGCTTAACTTAAGAAACGTAATCTCTGTAGCTCAATAGAGAGCTTCTGTCGTCTGATGGGGTCTGACGGTTATTGAGCACCTGGGGTGTGTTCAATAAACCTAAAGTTTGTTCCTGCTTAAGTTCAATAAAGAAGCACTCCGTATCAATTTGTGCATGAGATATGTTTCGCATAACTGACAATGAATTGCCACATGCTCAAGCAATTATGTCTAAGAAGATGAATGCATTCAAGTTGCAGACAGTGACATCAAAATATTCCTCCCAGATGTTCGTGGACAATAACTTTTGTACACTGTTTTAAAAGTAGTTTTCATTCAAAGGTTGCTTCTGCAGATTTACTGTTATTTCTTTGCTTTTTATTGGCACCAGCAGTCAAAACTCTCACTAAAACTCTGAGCTGTCATCTATCTTTCAATATCTGATCCAATTCATCTTGAAACCCAGTTGTGTATCTTATCCGTACTCCCAGACCCAATGAGGGACTAATCTGGTTCTTCACGATCGATGTCGCTGCGCCGCCTTGGCACACCTATCATTAAGGCTGTCTCATTGACTGAGAGGAAAAGCACCACGCGCGGGGCCTCATTGCCAATGTGCTTGGCAAGTGTTTTAAGACGGTCACAAGTTCAGCCCCTGTCTGAGCTTATTGTCCCGAGGGTGAGCCAAAAGTCATCGCACAGCCACAATGAGGAAACCTCACATGCAGAGGTGGAGGGGGGAAAAGGCCATTTCTTCCTGCTGACAATTATTCCATACTGGCAATAGGGCACTTTGCTCAATCCGATGGGGCTGCTCCGGGATAGCTGCAAGTGAATGTAACGGTGATATTTGTAGAGCTCATTATTGGCATGGGGTGGCAGGAATGATTGTCGGAGTAAAAATGAAGAAGTGAGAAAGAAAGGGGAGGACGGCAGAGGCAGACGTTTACGGTTGTGCCGCCGTACAGTATGAGGGAGTTGGGGAGTTAGCGGCGGAATGCTAATCGGCCTCTGGGGCGCTGAGCCGCAGCAAATCAACTCCTCAGAGCGGATCATGGCCCGGGCTGACATTAGACCCCCTCCCTCCTCAAACACACATTCTCATCTTACTACTCACAAGGGGAGAGGAGGTGGGGAAGGCGAGAGGGAAGGAGTGAGGGGAAGTGAGTGGAGGACAATGTGTGATTGTGATTTTGTCTGTGAGTATGTGTGAAAGGCATCCAAAGAGAGATTTAACAGAGGAAGCATGAGGTAAGAGAGCCAGGCAGCGATGCAGAATAAAAATGACAATTCAAATAGGAAAAGGCAGACTATTGGAGAGTAAGGAAGAAAAAGTAAAAGTTGTGAAAAACTTTTTGGATATCCTCCCAATGGCCTATTACAACCCAATTGACCACTCCCAAAGCCCTTTACCCCTTTGTTGGCCTACAATAGATACTTTTCCATTTTTACACAGCACATATACAGTTTATAGCAATAACTGTGGCAGATTTGATTTCAAAACGAGGTTTGTTGATTTCAGACTGTGGAAGACAAAAGCAGGATTCTCATTTGCAGCTGGTGAGAGTTGATTTAGTCAATTAACTAACATTAGCTCTATGAGTTGTTTGTAAAAAGCCATCTCCAGCTGTCATTTTAATGTTTCTTGCTTTAAAATGAAAACCCTCAAAAGGGGTCGCTACAAAACGATCTGCACTTGACAGCTACATACATGATATTGAGCTAAAAGGCGGAAGCCAAAGCTGTGAAAGACGGACTGCTTTGTCATTCTAACACAACCCTATTTAGCTGCTTAGCGTAGATACATGGGCAGGACAGAAATAAGTTTGATGCTTTATTGCTCATAACTGTGTTTTACTCAAATTGTGACAAAAAAAATGACTGAACAGTTGTTTTTCAGGGGAAGGATTTAGACAGCAGTCAATTACCTAATGGCGTCCTTTCGCCATAATTGTTTTGTAACTTGTCCTCAATTTCATTCGTTCCCAAAAAGGATTTTGGGGCGTTCATTCACTTTTCTTTTTAAAGCGAAGGGAAAACAATTAGAGAGACAGACAATGGGACATGGGAACAAAACCTTTGGGTTGGACTGAATCCAAGGTTGGTGGAAACACAATTTGGGGCTCCAGGGACGGCGTTCTGAACCATTTGATCATCTCTGAGCATCCATGTCAAAATAAATCATTTAATATTACATGCTGAGTGGGACAACACTGAATCCTCCCAACGTCCACCAGTCCCTGTCTCGTAGCAGATTTTCTGTGAGGAAAGGTGATACCTGTCGAAACGCCAAAGGTGATTTGGCGAACGCGCGGCAGCTTGATCAATTAGAGTGATTGCAGCTCTTTGTGTTTTTGTCCACCGTGACATTGTCCGTGCATGAAGGCCCCCGGAGTAGGAAGGGTAGGAGAGCCTGTAGTTTCGAAAACGCACACATAAATAAACACACAGTTGCCAACAATGAAAGACAATGACACACAAACAAATTACTTTGCTCCGCTCTGTTCTTTTATGAGACATGCTTGCATCAGCATGCTGAGCCCACAGCATCCCTTCTCACCTGGGAGCTGCGTTGGACCACTGAGGTGTGGTTAGATACTACACGCTTCAGGGCGCCCGTGACCTTTGAGTTATGGCCATCGTGTGTGTGTGTGTGTGTGTGTGTGTGTGTGTGTGTGGGTGTGTGTGTTTGTGTGTGTGGGAGAAAGACAAAGACGATAGGAGGGACAGAAGGTGTATGTGCTTTTGAGATTCCACTGACAATGTAATATTACAAATGACTTTTTCCTCTAACTAGCATGAGCATCACTTTTTGTTTATAGCTGCATCTACAGTATGACTGCCCTTATGTGTTCGGAGGCTCGCTGCCCTTTTCTGAACCATAATCATATTCGTACACCGTGTACTGTTCCCATTTACATTCAGCCCTCTGTGGAATACGCAATTGTGGTGGCTGAGCATCTCTTTGTAGTGTTCAAGTACTTCACAAGTCGAGTTACATTAAGAACAAAGACATAAGGACATTGTTATATCCAAGTGTCTTGGAAAAGTTCTGTTCTCTATGCAGTGACTAAACGACATAGTTTTGTTTGCCAGTTTTATACTAGTGGGATCTTACTTATGCGTTTTTTCCATCATTCTTGTTACGTAACATTGAACACAACAAGGTAACTGCTGAGATATTGCAACAAGGGAACACTGCAAAAAAGAAGACAGACCGGGCAGGAAACACAAGCAGTTAAGACGGTTACTCACGTTTTAAGCGAACCCCCAGATTAGACAAATTTATTTTTGTATCATATTGTATAATATATACAACATTTCTGTTGTTTTTCTGTGTAATAAGTTGTTTTTTTTGCCAACATATCCTGTGCCCTCACTTTTGGTTTAACTCCAAATAAAGGGCTTTAGATAGTGTGCTAAACTGTTGGCTTGTTTAACGACCCGTCTGATCCCCTCTTTTTCTTTGCTGCTTCTGACTCTGCTGTGATGATGCTGTGTCCCCCACATCTCACATTAACTTGGTGAGCAATGTTATCATAACCGACGGAAATGATGGCCAAAACTCGCGGAATAAGACCCAAGTTGATCAATAAACAGACAATATCCTTGAAGTTCCTTGACAGAATCCAGTATTTGTCTGTCCCCAAATAACATTTTCTATGTATTTTTATACCTTTATGTTCATGCTCCCATGACACATTTCCTTGCTTATGAGGATTCACCTCAACAAGAAAATAAACCTGAATAATATCTTTGCAGAGTCTTCAGTTTGTTATGAGCGTATGAGCAAGGTAAATAAAATTCTTCAGCACAGCATCGTCAGTATGACTTTGACTACTCTGGAAACATGAATCCGTCTTATTCCTTTGATTTTCTGTTTGGTGTTAAGAGGCAGTGTTGTAAGGCTCCACAGGCTCCCTGAAAATACTTTATGTTTTGTTACTCCCACGCACACAAGAGCAGCCACCGACTCCCATAAGATCGAGAGCAATCTGATATCTCTGCAAGCCTGCTTCATTTAAAATATGGTAAAGCCTTCTGCTTTGCTTCTGAGAGATGCTCTCCGTCGCACACAAGCGCGCGTGTGTGTGTGTGTGTGTGTGTGTGTGTGTGTGTGTCTGTGTGTGTGTGTGTGTGTGTGTGTGTGTGCGTGTGTGTGTGTGTGTGCATGTGTGCGTGTGTGCGAGTGTGTGTGTGTGTGTGTGCGCACTCCTAAGACTCAGGGATGATGCATAGACTCTGACACTTTGACAGATGAACAGATTTAGTGTGCTCGAAGGACCCAGCCTGTTCAATATAGGCAGGCGTGAGGGTGCGAGTACGTTTGTGTGTTTGCGTGTGAGACTGCTTGTTTGTATGTGACTGCCAAGATTTACGAAATGTACAGTTCATGCCTGCTTTTATTTCACTTCACTGATACATGAAGTCGTGTAATGGGTGGGGAAATATGACCGTCACATTTACTCGTCATAATTAAGCCAAAGGAAGCTGAGCTGCTAGCTGCAAGCCGATGGAGCATGTGTATGGGATAACCTTCCACCATTACAACCATGATGCCCACACTCACACCCAGTCATTAATACCTCATATACTGCATGCCTGCCATCATTTGCTACCTGTCATTTGACTTTTTCATGGCCGAATTCCACTGCAGTAACTAATCCGGAAACCCAGGAAGCTTATCCAGGAACTCAGAAGCTTTATCTGCCTCATAGCCAGTCCAGTATCCCTAGAAATTACATCCAAATTGGGTGAGTCCACACTTCGCGATTTACATCCAATGTCAATCTCCAGTGTCACTACAGGAAGTGTTGTGCCCTTTATGTAGTGAGGCAGAAAGTAAGAGTGTAGAAGTTGGGATACCGGATGCACGTGTAGCACATCTGACTTTCATGCAAGAGACCGGAACAAATCTGCAAGTAACATTTTCCTTTTTATTAACCGTAACCACAAACCTTTACCGACCTTAAACAAGTGTGTATGTGAGTGCACGCTCATGCGTGCATGTCATTTCAACTGTATTTGTGGGTGTGTGCAAATGTGACCAACCAAATGTTTCACTTTGAACATGTCTTTGAAATTCTTTTTGTGTCCAAATACACTGTATTCTGCTTGAAAGACACAACTTGGATTATTATTGAAAACACCAAAGCCTAGGGATCTGTTCTTGCCGTTGTAAAGCAGTGGGACAGGAGACATATTAAGGATATGATAACTGTAAAATGCTCACTGAAATCCAATTGTAGCCTCAGTGTGGCTGATTGCAGTCTTAGACATAGATGGTTAATTAGTGTCATGTCTCCAAAAGACATGCCTGGCTCCAAATACCTAAAACCTAGCAAAGGTGACACGGTGCCCCAGTACACACACACACACACACACACACACACACACACACACACACACACACACACACACACACACACAAATGTAGAATAGGAATAAAAAAGCTTTTGCATCAATGAGTCGTCATCCCTACTTTTTTTTTCCCCCGGCTATCGCGCTCCAGTCCCCGTGCCCTCATCCGGACACAATGTTCTCCTGTCGAAAACTGCCGAACACAGACAAAACGCTCACTTTGTCTGCCTAAGCAAATAATTACTCCGATTAATTAGCCATGCTGTGGATAGCTGGAGGCAAACATTGCATTAAAAAGAGCTAAAACACAGCAGAAAATAGCTGTAACGTCACCACTGGAGGGTGCTACTCCAGTGACCTTCTCTGACAAGGCCTGGGAAGGTATATGATGTATAGGAGGAGCTGCATTTGAACACGAGACACTTTAAATTATCTATCTTTTGACGTGTTGCCTCTTTAACTGTATGATTAGAATGAGCCAGTGGGCCTGAGGTTTATCTCATCTCTCACTGTACACCAATAGAGAAATAAACTATTTTATGTTACCATGGTAGAAATTAAAATACCTACATTAAAAAAATAATTTACTTGGTTTTAATTGAAAGATTAAAATTGTTTTATTTTATCGTGGCCAGAAACATGAACACAGATGAATGTTAATGCTCTGTGCCTGCCGGAGGTATGAGTGGGCAACTGTTTGCTAACGTCTTTGCCATATCAACTTTAAAAGCTTGATAAAGTGGCCAAAAAAGGAATTATTGCAGTTCTCATATACAAACTAGTTGTCGGAATCAGAAATTTACTAGAATTAAGAACGTTCCTTATCATAAAGGTGAACGTGTATTGCAGAGTAGGCTCCATGCTCATTTCTCTTAACGACTGCAGCTTCTCACAGTTTCAGTCTGATAGTTGAAAATGCATTCGGAGCACATTGTCTTGACCCAAGAGACTACTTCATGGTGCAAGACCTGAGTTTGGGAGCATTTTCGTTTGGCTCTCAACGGCTCTCGGAAAAATGTTGACGGCACCGGCGGCTCACAGCTAACGGTGCAACTGCGCTAACAGTGCAACCTGCTGTGAAAGTGCTGACAGAGTTGGCAACGTTTACCTGAGGGAGAACCGAAGGTTGGGCGCTACACTTCCGCGTGGTAGGGGACGTCATTATCGTCTGTGAGCGCCGTATGAGAGCAGTGCAGAGCAACGGCCGTTAGATAACCAGTAGGGCAAGATCATGCACACGGCCGGCACAGGTATGTCAACAAAGCACGGAGAATCAAGGATAACAACACACATAGAGGGCGAGTGAGTTCATTCTCTGCTCAGGTAGACATTACCCCACGACATCTTTACATAGCAAACAGTTGTTTGCTTGTTTTTAATTAAAGTTTAGAATGTCATACACAGCTCCTTCACTCCTTGTCACTCAGTAGATTTGTAGCATTCAACACACAATTTCGTGGTTCATCTCCATCGTTACCTTTCCATGCCTGCTTGTCCTTGTAGAAACCGGCGAGGTTGCTTTTTGTATGTTTTGTGCACACATCTGTGAGTGAGTGAGTGTGTAGTGCAGCATCTGCAACACGCACAGTTGAGTATAGTTTTATGCATCCACTTTTGTTTTGTGTGTAAAAAGTTAAGACTCTAATCTCTTCCATTCTTTTACCTGCCCTTGTGTTTTTTTCCAGCGCCGTCTGGCACCATTACCCACTGAGTGACTAATGAGTCTTACAAATGTGTATTATTTGCATCAAAAGACAGGGACAGATTTCAGTGGCGCAACGCACCAATACCTTAGCAATGAGAGGCAGTTACATGTAGAGCCTGTTGATCTGCCAACAGAGACGAGGGATGGAGAGAGGAAAGGAAGAATGGTGGTATGTTCTGCGTAGCACCATCATTTATATGAGAACGTTTTCTCCATAGTCTGCGCACTGAATGCTTTTGTGAGCATATTGATCTTCAATGCAGCCCATTTACAGCATACCTGTATAAGAATCTGCATAATACGCCTCAAGATATGTATTTTGCTTCTTGCATCTGTGTGCACAGAACATTCGTTCCCATGTTTGCATGTATGCCAAATGTTCTCATTTCCAGCGCATGAGGGTTAGGATTGATTAATGACCACTGGATCTTAAAATCGCGCTGTTTACATTTTTCATCAACTAGCGACCCCGAACTTGCTGCAATAGTCTGAATTGGGGTCCTAACACATCACTGCGAAAAGAAGATTCCCATTGTGTAGACACGGAGCAGGCTCTTTGGGACTGAAAACTACTACTCCCCCTAGTGGATCTTTCTAGAACATCAGCCTATTTCACCAACCAGGGATGTATGTCTGTGCATACATGTTTTGTAACATGGAATGAAGGGCTCTGTCGTCGTTCTTCTCCCTCTTTGTGTCTCTGTGACACACATTTAGACGTACATTTGACTGTCTGTGTTTGTGCAAACTCCTTTCCCCATGCATTAACCTGAGCATTTCTTTTACTTTGTGTGCCTAAGTGCATGTTACTGTGTTGCACTTTTTGATGAGTCTACTTCCAGTTCAGCACATGAATTATATTTTCTCCATTTGTGTGGGCAAAGTAGGAAAATGGTCCCATTTGAGCAAGTGACTGCAGTAATTCTTATTCCCAAATGAGCCTTCTCTTCATTTTGCACCATTTCTAAATGGGTTGTTGCGGCTTAATTTTCCTATTATTGTTCACTTAAGTGATTTAGACATTTCCACACGCAATGTTTTACTTTTGCACAATCACTGATCATCCCGGCGCAATGAGAATTCCATCTGTATCCTCTGATGAAGGGATATTTTTGACTTCCCAAATTCAATGTTCACATAGTAATGAACTTTACCAGCAATGGAGTTTATTTATGTCAGTCATTCTGATGGTGGACACAAATGGCTGGATCCATTCACACAGGGGGTCAACATATTTGATGAAATCAAATATCTGGGAGTCCGGTGGGAGCACATCACCTCCTTGGTGCCACACCATGGGTGGTTGGGTAATGTAACCAAATATATTCGTTACAGTGAGATGCTTGGGAACACTCGCCATGGTTGTGGCAAAGGTAATTTAGAGCTCTAACAGGTATGACAGAGCAAGGAGTGGATGTGTGTGCATGTGTGTATTACCAAAGGAAAGGTTAGACTCCCCTCATATAATGAACCATAGGACAACATCTGGGTTTGTATAGGTCACCTATTGCATATAATCGAAGCACAGGTGTCCATTTCTCCTATCTTGCTGTGTATCTGTGATTTTAAAGACTGTCAGGACATGACATGAATTCCACCTCATGACTGGCTCTCCAAGTTTGGATTGGGACAGTGAGGCAAACCAAGGATAGAATTAATCTCACGTAAAGGGACCTTGTGAAAAGCAGACAGGGCCAACCCAACACCTATCCCAATCCCCATCCCCTCTCCCTTTCCTTCCCCCCTCCTCTTGATCCATTAGATGGAGCGCTTCTTACACCCGCAGGAAGCAGCAGAGGCCGTCTCGATACCATCCGCCATCTATTTTATTTTTTCTTATTCTTATTTTTCAATTTGGTGGCTGGGGAAAGGTCAGGATTAGTTATCGACGTGGCTGTGTCTAAGCCAGAGACAGGGAACCACAGCCGCTGCCATGGGTCCCCTAAAGCCATTTTCCTGAGTCCCAGCAGTAGCCTAATCTGACTGTAGGTGTGTGAGTGTATGTGCACAATTGTGAGAGCATTTGTGTGTGTGTGTGTGTGTGTGTGTGTGTGTGTGTGTGTGTGCGTGTAGGTGTGTGTGCGCCTTTTGCGTGCGCTCTCCACACGTGTAGTTGTGTATTTACTCACGGGAGAGTAAATACTTAGTTGTGTGTGGCTTCCAGTGTACTTGCATTGGTATGCGTGCATGTTTTTTTTGCGTGTGTGCATGTGTATATATTTTGCCCTACATTATGTTTCTTGGAGGATAAGTCCTCACATTGTGTGCAGTGTGTATGCATGCCCTCCCAGAGTTGTATTTGCATGTATTTGCACAGGAATTGAGGAAAGCCGCTTGGCGTCTAACTTTGCAACTTAGCCTTCAAAATACATTTCTATTCAAGTGGTTCTCAAAATACTGTTGCGTACAATTACAATCAGTCTGTCAACTCACTCAATGGCTTTTAGTCAGTGGCTCCTTAAGTGGCCCAGTCTAGTCCACCAAACTGATTGCATTCCTCCTTCCTGTAGCATCCTTTTCTTCTTCTTTTACCATCTCCCATCCATTCCCAAACCAGCGGTGATTCCCACTGTGAGAGGCTGCTGTCTCACAGTCCCAATCCGGTGAAATGATGATAGAGGAGCAGGAGCCCCTTACCCATCAGTCTTTATCGCTCCCTTTTGCCCTCCCCCCTTCCACCGCCACCACCACCTACGCCTCCCATATGCTAGACTGAGCGCAGGTTGTGGTCACTCTGACGGTGACGGATGTTCCTGGTCGGACAGGGCTGGAGCTCCCCCAAAGTCATCTCAGCACAGGCCTCAACCTGCTGGCCTGGTCCCTTAGCAAGGCTTCTACAGGTTAGAGGTCAGAGAGGGATGAAAAGAACTGTTTCTCAGAGTAAGAAAGGTAGAAGAGGAGGAGAGAAATAAGTGTTGGAGTGAGAGAGTAACGTTTACTAAATACTCCTTCAGTGCTCCTAACTGGCTTTGTTTCCTCTGTGTTCCTCCTCTCTAGCAGAGTTTAAGCTGCTTGAGTGTTGCGATTTGTTTCATGTCATCAATTTATTTTGAGCAGTGCATTGCATTATTTAGATGATGCTTATCTCACCCTCAAAATCACTATCTTGTCGAGACTGGCACAGAATAGCATCCGTATCGCTTGTGCTCATCAAGGCATCTCATTTATTAACCAAAAGGAATTCTGAGGAGAGGAAGATATGCAAGAATGATTAGATGCTCCAAAATTTGATGCTATCTGTCAGCAATTGGTTTTCCTTCATCTCATCTGTAGCCGCTAGATCTTTAAAAGACATTAGCCACATACTGTAAGAAATAAATCAAACAAATGGATTAGCACAGCTAAATAGTTGTCAGGAGCCTCACAAGGCCTTATGAAGACGGATCTGCCTCTTATGGAGGCAATCAGGTATGGAACTTATCATAACAGAAATTAGGAGTGAGACCCATTTTTTATTCCACAACCCAAGGCTATATTTCCATAAAAACTAATGGGCAAGTATATTATTCAACTACACTGGCTTATGTGCTGGCTCTCCTGTATTTTAAATATATACACACATATATATATATATACGTATATATATATATATATATATTTATATATATATATATATACGTATATATATATATATATATATATATATATATATATATATATATATATATATATATATATATACGTATATATATATAATATTAAAATTGCCAAGATTAATGTGGTGCTGCATTTTAAGATAAGGTGGAGCAGGGTAATATGAACGGTATGTCATTAATGTGCAATGCCCTTTGCACAGGAAAAGAGCGAGCACTGGGAGATGGGAGTGGTAGTCCATGTTTGTGTGTTTGAACAGACATACATTTCATAGCGGCTGCTTTCTCTCTGCCTCTGATCAGGTGATATATGTAAACGGTGCATCCACCATAGTCTCTCCCTGGAATATAGGGCATGTTATCGACCATCTGCTGTTTTTCATGGAGTGTACTGGATCAGTTAGGGTAACACACACTTGGCCCTACGGTTAAACTTGAGATAGTCTGACTCAGCGGATGTGGACTTTGGGTATAAGCCTGCCGTTGGCTCGCTGCACCCTGCGCTTAGCTAGCACTGCCCAAAACAATTGCGATTGTTTAAAAAAGAAAATACAAACAAACCACAGCATTTATTTCTCTTATAGCAGAATAATATTGAGTGGAGTTTGATCTGTCTTTAGCGCCGTCACAGCACTGTGGAGAAAGGTCTGGCTTAATGAAAAAGGAGATGTAAACATTGCTGATTATAAATTTGAAGACCTTGACTTCTATTCTATTCTATTTTGTACAACCTGGTAATTATAACATTGTCAGTTAAACTGGCATTGATAGTTTTCTTTCTCTTTTTTGTCACTTGAGGCCATGCATCATGCTGTAAACACAACATTGACATACTTATTATTGACATCACCTTAAAACATGATGACAAAAATGGACACTAGTTGGCATTCATATCGTGACCAACTCAAATGATAAATGTAACTCCAGTATTCTCTCTCCTTTTAACTTGTTTTGGTCTCCACCAAGTCCTGAGTAAATTGTGTCTCTGTAGCTTCTAAATGCTCCACTATGTTCACCACCAACTTGCTTACTTTGCGTGTCATCCATTTGATGCTGGGCAGGGAGCAAACAGTGCCTAATGTGGCAGGACATGTGGTTGATGAGAGCGGTGAGACTGATTTAAAACAGTAAAGTTGTGAGCCGTAAAACCAAAAGGTGTTGATTACTGCGGCTTTAAATATGCAATATACATGATTCAGAGCATTAATGTTGCAGCAAACAACTATTTACTGTTAATATATCACGGAGTAACGTCTACCTGAGCAGAATGAAGTCACTCTCCCTCTGTGCCTGTCGTTATCCAAGCTTCTCCTTGCTTTGTTTACATTGCCAGGACGGCCGCTCGTGCATGTTAGTGCATGTTAGTGCATGTTCGTGCATGTTCATGCATGTGAGCGTGCCCCACTAGCTGGCTCACTACCGCCGCTGTGGACTGCGGTCATACGCTGGTTACAGTTGATAGCGCTGCTTGCTAAGATTAATGAACATGGCAGCATCGCAACAAAAATACTGACACACAGGAAACATAGTCATAATCATAATAATTTTGAAAAAAACAATAAGTGAGCCAAACTTATATTCAAGAGAAAATGAAAGTGAAGGATACAATAATTGCTTTCACAATGTGGTACCCACCATTTTTTGTTGTTACTAAGGAATAAGTGGGGAACAAATCAGGAATAATGATAGTAGAAGTAGATACTGATGAGTTGGACTACTTAGTAACTACTCAGTATGATGTACTTCTTTACTTTAGGGGGCACAAAAGGGTAGGTAATTAATTGGTGAATTAATAATTAATGAGGGATTACTAGTTTGCGCCGCTCAAGGGCTGGTTCAAAGTTAATCAGGATCTACTCATTAAGAAAGTGGTCGTTATTCCAAATCACAGATTATTGAATAAGTATGCACTTAGGGCTGTATATGTGTGGGTTGAATAATAGTGAAGTTCACTTTGGGTTGTCGCGTATACAAGGAAGCCAACATTGTCCTAATCTAGCAGTTTTACCAGAAAGGAGCAGCAAAACTAGCGTTAGCATAAGCAAGCTAGTGACTGGATTAGCTCAGCATCTTTTTTTTGTAAAACATTTTGAGCTACATCTGTTGAATAGAAAGTGCTCCATCAATAAAGTTTACTATTATTATTATTATTATTGTTAGTTTCTCTTTAAATTGACTTGATGAAATCAACCAATATGTAGTGAAACAAATAATTGATTAACAAATACTTAAACACCAGTAGTTAGATGATCATAAGGTTAGCCAAATAAAGATGAATAGTAAATTATTACACTGTCTTTCTCATTTTACAGATCAACTTTTCTGGTGTACCTTCGACTACCATACTTATCCAAGATCTTCGCACACAGTTTTCTATGTTGTTTTCTATGTTTATAGCAAAAACACTTGAACGGCTGCGCATTTGCCAGTGGTTTTGCCTGTATGCGTGTTCTAGTAAAGGATAAGGGGTATTTAAGACTCTTCTCATGCTATGTAATGCCCTCTGGATGGAAGGATAGAGTGGAGATTGTTGCGCAAACATCCCAATTTGTATAGGTCACCTATTGTGCATGAAACTCAAGCTCAGGTGTCCATTTCCCCTATCTTGCCGTGCATCTGTAACTGGAAGACGGACACGCTTCTTCCACATTCCCTCGATCCCTGCGCTACCGCCGAACACCGCGATGATTGTTTTTGAGAGTTAAACTGCAAAAAGGTAGACAGTTGGCATGTGAAAATGTCATCACTGTAAAACTCCCCACACTCGGAAATGGGAAAGTAGCGGATGAGGGTGGAGGGGGGGTGCAGCAAGCCAAAAGGCCATTAAAATCTGCGATCATTTATTTCCACTCCCTCGTCTAATCCATCTCTCTGGGGGAATGGTTCTGTCCTTATCCACCCAAGGCTACCAATCTATTCTCCTGTCTGTCTCCATGCATCAGAATGAACCTGTGAAACAGTCAGACATGCTCTCTTTCTCTTTTACCCTTTTCTCTTCTTCTGTCTCTGTCTCTCGCTGGCTCAACCCTCTTCTTCTGATTTGTTTCTTTTTATCTCTCTTCCTACTCTCTCTCTCTCTCTCCCCCCCCCCCCCTGTCTCTGATTGCGCGTGTCTCTCTCTGTTCTCACCTTCCCTCTCCCCCAGCGCCCGTTCCATCCTTCCTCTCTTCCGCTCTCCATTTCACTGTGTCAGAAATGTCTACATGAATCCAATTCAAATCATATCCAGAAGAGAGGGGGCAACAACAAGACTTAGTCAATGGCAATTTAATCCATGGTGAGCAAGGTGTATGTAATGCTGTGCATGTTCCAGGAAGCTGTCTGGTTGCATTTGGATCTGTGCGGATCTGGTTCCTGCTCACTTGTAGAGGGAGGAAAAATGACACAGAAAGAGACAGCTGACTCATTTTTCACTATGTAATTAATTTCTCTTCTTATTTTTCTGGTCAGAAAGGGATGTTTATTTAAGTTTTGATGGATTTGTTTTGCTTCAAAGAATGGGTGTACTTGTGTGCATCCCCTCCCTTCCTAACCTTGTATTTTTGGGAATATAAGAATGAGGGGTCTGATGCATGCAGCTCATCATTCATGGCCTCACTAGTCATGGAAAGCAAGCGAATAAAAGTAGTGCCACAAACCAAGGTCCAATTCCCCATCAGACCAGATCGCCAAGGTTAGCGTTGCGTCAAGAAATGAAAAACTCTCGTCTGCCTCCCACGTCTTTTGCTAATGGCCGCCACAAACTCCCACTAAACATCGAGTGAATATTTATAGACCATTAATAACCTATGTGTAAACCGCTAGTGTCACAAACCGGGTGAAGCAGATGATGGGGAATCATGGTCCGGGCATTAATATTGGCTCAGACTTCCCCAAAGGTAGATAAATTGGCTTTAGTATCTCCGACTGGTGTGCACATGGGATTGGCTGCCAGGAGTCCCAGACGGAGAGGTCTCTGATCTGAGCCCATCCAGATTCCAGCGACATAATTGGTGTAATCGTGTGATGAATTGCAGCCATTTAGCTTTTTTTTTCACTATCTGCAAGCTTCAGCAATTTTCCTTATAAAGGTATATCCAGCTGAGTTTGTCGGGCATCTTCTTATAGTCGAGTTGGGAGAGGACCGGGGCGATGTTAAATATGTACAATTGGGCAAGTAATTAGATTAATAAGGCCCAAATGAGCACCAGGCCAGGAACTGAAACCCAAAATCCCTCATCCTTTGAGATTCTGGAGTGAAACACATTACAGTATCTGTTCAAAATTTAAATGGAGCCTGACAAAAGTTTCTACACTGTGGTTCCTCCGCTCGTCTTTCCACCCGACAGACCTAAATTCACGCTCGCTCATCTCTCTGTTCACCAGACTAAGAAAGAGATGTTCAGCAGAAGTAATAATGAAGCAAAACTTGTGACGCTCTGTGAGGAGAAGATAAGAAGAGGCCCTTTAGGGTTACTTAACTCTATTCAGCCTTTGGCTGCATACGTTTCATGTCAGATTTTCTTTGATGTGGGTAGTTATAGCATGATATAGATTTCTTTCATACCTGAAGATTGAATTGATTACAATGTATGGAAAAACCATGCTGAACACAAACTCACTCAACTAGAGAGGGGGCCAACACCTAGTTTTGCAGATATGTGGTGATAAGCCAAAGTCTTGGACACATTTAAAAATGGTGATGGCATAAAATGAAAAGATCCTGGGAAGGGTAACCATCTGCATCACATTTTATGACAATCTATGTAATAGTTATTGCAATATTTCCCTCAAAACTACAAATGGCATTACAAAAAAAGTCAGAGGATCACAGAGATAGCCTTCATTGCATCAGAACCATACATGTTTGTACAGAATTTTGTGCCAAACCATTTGGTAGAAATTGAGATATTTCACGAGATAACAACACTTTTGATTTGGTGGTGACACTATCAGAAAAGTCAAGGGATCACCAAATTAATAACCCTAGAGGATGACTCTGGGGACCACAAATGCATGCACAAAATAACATAGCAATCAAACAAATAGCTGTTGAGATATTTCAGTCTGAATAAAAGTCGTGGACTCCCAGCAATAGAAACATAGAGCAACCGTGCATAAAAACCAAATCTAGGAATGTATGCCTCAGATTTGACATATTACTTCCATCCTTTATACACTTGTTATTAACTATATTTAGTTGTACATTGTCATCAAGTAAAATGTGCCAATTTCATATCATTCTCTTTCCAACTCCAATAAATGTCAATCATGTCAGCAAACGCTACCACTCCCATTAGGAATTGGCATTCTTCCGTCCTCAAATGCAAGTGTGTGTCAACATGATTGACAGCAGTACATTTCTGATGGGGCTAATTCAAAAAGCTATTGAATTGGGTGAACTATCATTATATCACCAAAGGTGGGAGTTTAATAAACCTTTTCACCTCCATTAAACCTGAAAATTGGTTGTAGAGTCTTTTTATCCTCCAAACATCATAACTTTACTCAAACTTTTTTGTGGCATGGGACTTTTACATCACTTTCTATATTTCATATGGATCGCACATTTTAATTTCAGCTATTTCTATGCTCCTGATTTGATGGTGCGAGTTGAAATTGGGGTTATACTGTGGTCACATGTATGAGCTCAGCATGAATTGTCTTTTGAAGATATATATATTTTGTTCCGCCCCCACTCGAAGGCTGCCTCTATCCTATAGTGGAGACACAATTGGACAAATGGTGCTTTAGCAGGCTTTAGAAACATGAAGGTACTGTAGGAGGGCTAGCTCCTTGGGGGTTCTAGATTTCCTTCATGAAAGCAAAACAATATAGCTCAGGCGTGTGTGTGTGTGTGTGTGTGTGTGTGTGTGTGTGTGTAGAGTGGTGTGGGGGATGCTATAATCAAAGGCACCTCATACTTCAGCTCGTTTCCCTTCGTTTTTTCTTCTTTTTCTCTGACCTGACATGGATTAATTACAGCCCAGCACAATTTACACCCTGCTGGAACTGTGGCAGAGAATAAAGAATGGTTGAAATGTGAGCCCAGTGACAGGGCGTTAGAATGCTGAATTGCTTTGTGCTGCACGTTCTGCGCCTCTATTGCCTTTGCAGGGAACATGTTACGAGGCCTGACAAAGGTGAACTCCCAGGTCTTAAAGTGACAAAATGCCCTCACTTAGAAGAAGACAGCGCCAGTGTTTTACAGACTACACGGGATCTATTCCATTTCACACGCTGCGACTTGATCATATCAACCTTATCTTGAAATTACAGCATGCCTCTTAGGGTTTGTCGCTGCTGTATTCCTGTGCAACTTGTTTCTGAAATCCTACGGGGGACCGATATGACATGTGTTACATACCCAGACGAGAGCATGTAAAAATCTCTGCTTATAGAACATGCACTGTGAGGCACGCTTGTTGGGAAGGCGGCATTGGCAGACGCCTCAGCCGGAGTCGGCCTGGCGCTGCCAAGGAGGTGTCAGCAACAACTGGCGAAGCAGGCGCCATGCCAGCCCGCCTGGCCGCTCTGCCTATGAATGGTGCTTTTGTCAAAGGTGGCAGTGAGGACACTTGAGAGGGCTGCAATTAACACCACCTAAAATTAGAACGCAGGACCCTGTGCATCTGGTCTGGAAGGAAAAAGCTTCCCCTTCTTTTTTTTCCCCTGAATCCATTATGATTTCAGATATTTGAAAGGGCAATACTTCCGACAGGGTTGTGCACAGAACTGTGTGTATGAGAGCAACCACACGTCAGAGGCCACGGCGCGAGGGCCCAGGCAGTCGCCGAGTCCACTAAGGTTAACTGGGTGGGAGCAAGGGAGACGAGGGAAGCCATCTTGGCTCAATGTGGCCGGTGGATCAATGCACTAAAAGGCAGAGCCAAAGGTCAGGCTGCTAAGCGGCAGCTCAGGGATAGACTGTGACAGCCACCGGCACGGGGGGAGTCACCACCTTCATGTGACCACACACTGATACATTTAGACCGCAGACATCGCCCTTATCACACCGCTACTATGTTGTGTAGGTCTAGATCTTGAAAATGTTTGTTAGTCAACACATGTATTTCATTTTTTTTCTATTGGTGACCAAATGGCTTTCAATCCCCTTGAATTTTTAAGACGTACTGAGAAAATATTACCAATTTGTCACAGATAGGATGCGTGAAAGCAACAGCACTGCCTCTCTACACAATACTCAACTCCCCAAAAAAGGTTACATTGGCTCACGGTCAGAGCTCTTGACATACTGGTCTGGACACCTGCTTGGAATACCACTTCGGTTGAGTGGCATACTTGGCAGACCACACCCAAGGCCACAGGTTTTATAGCGGGCAAACTGGCAAAGGAACATCCTGTCCACAAGACCTAAACCTTCAACTCTCTGTCCAAAAAAAAACAGTTGTTTGGCACATTTTGTTTGGATCATTTAATTTGCTACATATTTCAACTCTCTTCAGACGTGACTTCCTTTCAGAATTTTCACTTCCATCCTTTGTGTCTTTCAATTGCTCCTCTTTCTCTCTCCCTCTCTCCATCCCTTCCTTTATTTTCGTCCTTGAGCGGACTATAACATCAAACTATTGCACAAGTCCAACTAAATTATAGATTTTCTGAGGGGTGTGTTGCTGTGTTTGGCAGCAAGAGATGCAGCTATAGCAGGAAATAAACAAGATGCCCACCAAATTGCAAAGAAGGACGTCCCCCTGCCGTGCATTCAAATTGGTTCGCGCAATTTGACAGGCCACTGTCAGGCTCGTCTGTGGGATTAGAGGGCCCTGAGATGCTGTTTATATGAGTCTGCTCGTTCGCAGGATATTTTCACTTTTGTCCACAGCTTATCATCCCCTTCCTCAACCACCGCTGTCACCCAACTAGGCTTTTAAAGGCTGCAGAACTTCTGTCAGGAAGCACTGACCCCTAAATCATCCCCTCTTCTGAGTGTTCCTTCTCCATTGTTGCTCCAAACAATCAAGCCGGGGATTTATCACTAGGATTATCCACGCTGCTTGACAGCCGCATTGTAAAGTTGGATAATGTTTAAATATTTAATGTGGAGCTGTGGCCATTTCAGATTTATTTCACCAGCAATGTAAAGGGTAAACTTATAAATGCCTCAATTTGCTTGCATGTTTTAAGACATATAGTGTCTCCAGTCATTATAATTCTGGTGTAATGTTTTTTCTTTTTCCTAAACCAGTTAAATGCACTGAAAAACATTGAAAAGCATTACACAATCTTTTGCTCATTCGTCCGGTTGTGAATAGTGCTGCACAAACACAGAATCCCCCCCCCCCCACCTCCCCCTCTCCATGCAGCCTCTATTTTCCCGAGGATCGCTGGACGCCAAACAGGCAAGAAAAATGGCCAGCATGCTCTCCTTACTCCCCTGAGTAGTGAGTCCTACACGCAGGGATGTGGCTATTACTTATCATCATCAAAAAGTGCTTGTTTGGTGATAATAAGGGCCTGGGATAGAAATCTCAGCTAAAGGGAGGGAGGGGACTACCTGAAGTAGCAACGGAGGAATCCTTCCTCTGCTTACCCAAGCATTTTCTGCCTCGCTGTAAAGCGGAGGGCCAGCTCTCAGACCCGGCTTAGCCCAGAAATAGAGGAAGATAGGAAAAACTGTTATTAGCCATGGTTAGAGGAACGAAATAAGATAAAGAATAACAGTCAACAACATCAAATGTGCTTACTGTGCAAGAGACAATCGTCAGGGAATACGGGAGGAGGGTATAGTAAAGCATTAGTAGCATTGTGTTTTTATCTAATGTTCTTGTGTTGAAATGCTAAACATGAGAGTAATACCACTTCAGACAGAAAAGCTGTCAATTTGTGAGGCTTGCCTTGAAGGACTAAGAGTAAAAAGGCTTTATTGTGTATTCTATCCCCACAGTATTCAACCTTAAGGCATAGTCACATTGCTAATAGCAACACTCAACCCAAAGGGAAAGTCAGAGCTCATAAATTTCCATCTACTTTTTTTATTTAATTTTTTTTGCAGTGGGTCAGGAGGATGGTGCGCCCTGGGGGAAAAGCGAGGACAGCTCACAATTCAACATGAAACATGACCCGTGTCATGCTACGTGGGGAGAAAGTTCATGCGATACATAAATTTAGGGTCATATGTTACAGTTCCGGGAGGGGGTCACGCTCGATAATAGCCCAATTGTGATGCAGGACTAGCGGGCCTCATCTGTAAAAGTTCTCGACAGTGCAGCGTGCATCTCCACGCCTCCCTCTGCAAGCGGTTCACGTTCCTTGTTTGTTTTATCTATCGCCATTCAGCTATTTGAGTTTGACACTAGGTTCATGACCACTTCAATTCACCTCCTGGTATCTGATGATTCTGTCGCTCACACTCCGCTAATGTATTCTAAGGAGAGAGGGGATGCGTGTTGGTGAAAAGGCACAGGTCCCATCTGATTGCGAGGTCCTCCCTGATGAATCATGCTGCAATGGACATCTCTGCTTTATCAAAGGGTGCTTTCCATCTCGCTTGTGTGATTAATCAGAAAGGGACTTTGTTGTTAACACAAAAAGTCACGGCAGATCACCGGAAGACTCATAAAATCAAGTATTCATCACTCTGTCTGTTGATGAGACGAGATCTCGGCATAATGGGGTGATGTGACTGATGAAGTTCATCCTGAATGTCTTTTTTTTCCAGGCTTTGTTTATAATAATTTGGTGAATTAAAGTCGGAAAGGTGAGAATGGTTTATAACGAGGGTAGGGGAAAAAATACAGAGATATTTCCCTTTTAAATAACTGAATGGAAGAGGAAAATAGAAAAGGAAAAAGACTCATAGATACGTGCTGACAGAAATACCTGCCTTGCCACAAGCATTTACTGTTTTTTGTGCAGATTTCTCCACTGGTCACAAGCGGTAAAGCTCTATACCTGTAGGACAGAGGGGAGAGGGAGGAAGAAAAATTGAGAGAATGAAATAAATATCTATTTAAAAATAGCCTCTCAGCATGGCAAGGAGAGATTTGAAGATATTATCCTCAAAGGCTGCTGTGAGTGAGGCCGGGAGAAGGGAAGGCTGTCTACAGTGAAATATGAAAGGCACATACTCCCTGACAGCCTATGGCTTTTCCTGATACTGCCAACACCAGCCCACTGGAGTGATCCATAGACTCTTTGTGGAGACTTGTGATATAAATGCTGAGGGCTAGATGTTGAAGATCCTCAGCTCGCTGCTGCCCCACCCTCCCTCGTCATCCTTCGCCATCGCCCGGCCCGCCGCATGGGGGGAATTTGTTATGTTCCCTCTCGTACGCCTGCCTCGGAAATATCAGGACGACGGACGGGGGGCAAGTCGACTGACTTGTCCTTGTCCCTTTTCAATTTGACAAGGCAAGCAGCCTTGGGGACTTTCCAGTCTATTTTCAAATTGACCATTTATAATCAGTTTTCTAAAGGAGAAAGAGAAGGGGTGGAGGAGTCGAGCTGTCCCTGTGTTGTTGTGGAAGGTATAGAGCTGGGGGTTGGGAGATAATAATACAGCAGCGTGTTGTCAGATGTGTCAGCAGGTAAGACGAATGAAGAATAGGGAGTGGGTGCATAAAAGGGAATGCACAGTGGGGAATTGACCTCTATTCAAAAAAGAAAAGTGGGGGGAAGGGAAGAAATCTATATCCTCAAGCAAATAAACATATGCACCACCTCTCAATGAACCCAAGTCGGAAGACAAACTTGTTCCGGCGGTGGTTAAAAGCTTCCACAAAGAAGAGGCACCCGTTGTCCATTTTTCGACACCAATGTGGCTGCATATATCAGCACCTGCAAGGTCAGGCCAACTCGGGCGTGGCAAGCGTGGCGAGGGCCCCAGCCCGGGAGGCGTTACAGCATTCTGTCACACTGCTTGCTCCACCGCCACCACACGATGACATTTCCACAAGATGGCTCTTCTGAATTATGCGGCCCAGCGGAAGGGTAAGAAGGGAAAGGGGGAAAAAAGCTCATTTTCTGGGTGTCTGCTTCCGACCTGAAACCGCCACTTGTTTTCATCAGCGCCTTTTGCCGCTTATGCAAAACGCCGTGCCGGGTAATAGGGGAACAATCAAGTCGGCCTGCTGCTCCTGTTCTCCATGCCGCAGTCGCCTCTCGTTCTTTGGGGTGGAACGACACGGTGTCACCTCTACAATGGCCCCCATCCTCCACAAATTAATCCCAATTTGGCCATCAAGCACGGGGCCATCCAAAGGGGCAGGCGGCAAGTAATTGACATTCTCAGGTGCGTGAGTTTTGTTTATGTAGTAACGCTGAGCCAAGGCCTTTTGCCGTGGATGACAGCGGACCCGGTTTGCATACACCACTTGATTCGGGAGCCCTGCATGAGTGACTGCTCAGCAGCCCGTGGCCCTGTGGCATTTCAGCAGAGGACATTTCAGTAAAGATCGCCTCAGGTGTCAAGCGGCTTGGAAGGTGCAGGAGGCAGCTGGAGGTCGTTTGTCCAGCGCATTGATTCCACCGTGACCCCATCGCTCTCTCTAACTATTGATCCATCCCCCAAGACCCCTATACAATGCCCATGCCACACTGGGGAATTAGAGCTTAGGCATCAATGTGGCCTACCCTTAAACAAAAGAGTGGCAAATTTTCAATAGGACGTCACTAAATGAAAAAGGCATTGCGGTAGCCACTTACCTCCGAGGTCATTCCAACGTCAGGTGGAGTCCATTTTGGTTATTGGGATTCCATGAATGTGGAGTGGAGAGTTTATAAACATGAGAGCATGCTGGGAGCAGGGAATGTCCGTAAGTCATTACCGGTTCTGTGTATGTGTGTGTGCGTGCGTGTGTGTGTATGTGTATGTGTGTGTGTGTGTGTGTGTGTGTGTGCGTGCGTGCGTGTGTGTGTGTGTGTGTGTGTGTTTGTTTATGGTGAAGTGGGGGTGTTGGCACTCATACATGGAAAACCCTATCCTAAATGCTTTCCTAGGCAGATCTCCCATGCCTTTTAGCATGTCACCAAGGGCCATGAATCACGATTACAGCACCTACATTTTTACCTGGGCACCTCTAAGGCTTTTTCATTAAGGTAAAAGGGACCCCAGGCATCAGGGACAGGGTTGTTGAGGGGGTTGGCTGTGTTTGTGAAAGGAAGGGTCAGGGATTTGGTTTAGGTGGGTTAATTACAATAACAATGGGGGCGGCCAAAAAAAAAAAAGGAACACACGCCATGGCAGGGCTGAGCTGCTCTCATTTGTTTCAATAAGGTAAATTGATTCCTATGTCCTCTGGTGCCATTTGCATCGCATCCATTTAGCGCGCGCCTCTCATCCCACTCTCCTCCCACCCTTTTGCCACCACCTCCTCCCCCTCCATTCACTTCACGTGCGGAGGGCAAGGCGACATCGATGCGGACGCATTGATCTTCCCGGACAGCAGACACATGAGAACGCTCACTCGTACGTCCATGCGCATTCATATATTTCACTTGTGCGTGGACGTGCATATATGTACACATGCACACATGGAATGCACACGCACGCGACCACTAATGAAGTTATTTGACATCCAGGATTCGAGACTTACTCAGTCTTCTTCAAATGATTATCTGATAAAAAAAACAGATTTTTTTTTCCACTATCACGAGGCATGTTGAACTTTACCCAAGCTGCCTTTTGGACATTAAAGACTGAAGGCTCCGCCACCATACCAGTGAACCCAACAGCGAGGCAGACTCCTCTTCTTAACTTCAGTTTTGACTGATGAGCATCACCTTCATTTTCTCATCTTACCTGTCAAAAGTGTGTTCATTCTATTCAGTGGCGGACGCAGGCTGTCTGAGGGGCAGGGACGAAAAATATCAAAAGGGCACCGGACGCGTGCAGTGGGGCAGCAGCACGCAGCATGTAGCGCAGCCTATGTGGCATCACGTTATCTCAGTTTTAGGGCCACCTCAGAGAGCACTGCTTTACATTTTCTCCACTGGAAGGGCGCTTTATTATGTTTTATCTACCATAGACGGATTTAAGAGGGCACTTTTGTAGCGATTTGTTCGAACATGAGGGCACCAACGGGTGCCCCCCCCCCCCCCCTCTCCCTCCCTCTGAGTCCACCACTGATTCTCCCTAAAATAACTTTTTTGAAAAGTTTTGCAGACCGAAATCTTGTTATCCTGGCTGGTGTGAAAGCACTCTTGTTTGTTCATTCATTCAACTTTAGTTCCACTTTACATTCCCCTCCTTCAAGTCCCCCCAGTGGACTTCCACACCACTGTTTTAGAGTAATAGTAAAGAAGAATTACAGCTCCTCCACACCTACTGGTGAATTTGAGCCACCTATGCCACTCGGCCACACAGTAGCCACCAACCTGCCGACTCTAACTTTCTTCTCGGTGTCATTCTGTCCACTGATCCATCTCACCAACACTGTTGTCCTTGCTTGGCTGCTGCACGCGATAGCCCCTGTATTTTCCCACAGGCATGGTCAGTGATGATCAGCACTGCCCACTGGCCTCTAACCCAGCCCTCAGTCAGGGTGGTATCTATCTCGTCTCCCTCACTGCCTGCCTACCTACCATGGACCCCGCCCCCCCCCCGCCCCCCACACTTTCGGTACAACACACTGCCTGGTACTAACACACACACACTCCCGTCATCAGTCACCGCCAGGGCAGATAGCAGCGGCCGTCAGGCAGATGAGTGACGACTGGGCCTGTTACCTGAGTGCCTGCATGACAATGGGCCTGTGGGCTGAGATAGAGAGACAAAAGCTGCAACTCGGCGTGACACAACACACCAGCTGATCTTTATTGTCCTCTGTACAATTAGCTGTCAACCAGCGGCATGTAAAGATGTGCTGTACAATGCACCCAACCTAGTAACGCGTAATTGAATACTGCGTGTATGTGTCTGCGCAAGTCGTCGATACAAAACTTTTCACACGACATAATTAGAGCTATATTCTGACAATAGGTTTGATCACACTCGCAGAGCAGTCAGAGTACTGTCTGCATTGATCCAAAGTATTTGAAATGAGGATACTGTACATCCATAGAATAGGGAGCCAAATGAAGCTGCATAATAATGTATCAAATCCAGTCATCATTGCAGTTTCAACATAATATCTTTCGCCACTTTCTTCAAGATGACAACCCTCCGAAGGGCTTACTCCTCATTCAATACTATAACTTGAAAATATACATTGCAGAGTGAGATTGCTACCAAAGGTATCGCAACCGCCTCCTTGAATCAGCAATAAGCAAATCCCATTAAATCCCTTTTAATTTGGCCCCATTCAAGCAAATCCTGACTGCTTGTGAACAATATAAGAATATAGATTCTAATGACTTCAGGGAGGTGGAAAGACCTTGCATATTAGACTCATCAATAGTCTTTTCCTCCCTATCCTGACACACTTCTGTGTGGGATGGTTGCAGGCTAGGAGGGTGCACTTGCCTTCTTAAACCTCCATTCGCAAGTTTACACAAGCAGATGTTGTACCCAAGCTCGCGTTCAACTCCCTGGCACCCACAAACACATTCGCTCAAACATACACGCTCCGAGTACGCCGCGAGATTTATAACAATAATAGTCTCTCCCCAAAAGGCATTGAAACGCACCAGCCATTTCGTGGGCAGCCTTGAACCCTGGCTGATCTGCTATTTGTTACCTCGAGCACTTGGCAAAACAAAAACGGCTGCAGCCCAAACACTTGAAAGGGCTTATTGCTCATGTTGCCCACAAGTTTTGCGCTGTCTGGCTGAAACAAACTATCACAGTTAAGCTCGCTAGACAACAAACCAAAAATACCTTGATCCAATTTGAAACACAGGCTTACTCGCTGAAGTATACATGCTTAAATTGGTAATACCAGCAGGTAATTATTAAATTCCCCCAACCCGCCCCCCTGCAGAACGTTTGTTTCGCATCTGGAAACACTAGGAGCACAACAATTGAGTCACCGGTTTGGGCACCAAAGGATGATGATTATGGTAATCCAACAATGCCAAAGCTCTATTGTGTGTCACCGATTTTTGTTGCAAACTCATGACCTTATTAACCTTCTTAATCCTCAACTGGGTTCTCATGATAAGGGGCTTACACGCACACACAAGCATACACTCAAAACACTTTCACTTTGATGCCCAGCAAACACTTCAGAAGCCATATCCACCTGTTTCATCCTGCACACCTGAGGTTCCCTGCATAATATCAGCAGAAGCCCCTGAGCCATCCAAGACAATTAACACTCTCCCTTAGATCAACAGTGGGGAGAAAAAAAAGTGGATGGCGGCATTTGGAGCAGAGGGCCCTCACAGTGTAGGCACATGAGAAAGCAGGTCTGATTGGTATTAAGTAGTGAGATTAAAAAGCCATCTCATAGGTCAGGTCAGCTGGTGTTCATTTGAATGCATTACCAGGGTCCGAGGCGAGATAATTCTCTCATTAGCGCCACTCAAACCCTGAGTGACAACACGGGTGAGAAGGGAGCATGTCTTACAACACTTAGAGTTAATTAGTCCGCTCGCACTGTTGCTCTGCACCCCGTGCGTCCGCTCTCTCTTGAAATGGCCTCAACCTAAAGCGTCTGCAGTTAATCAAAGATGAGCCGCGGAGTTTACCATAGGAACCACCTGTTGTTTCCGGAATCACCTGAAGAGTATTTTCAAACCTCCAAAGAAAAGATTCTCAACTGTAAATGTGCTATGGTGTAATGTGGCATGTAAAAGTACTGTCGCTGAACAGTTGAAGGAGGTTTTATTCAACTTATTTTCAGAGTTATGGCCATCATTTCTATTCTATTCTATTCTATTGGTTATGATAATGTGAGGCCAAAAGAATTGCCAGAATATCAATGAACTAGGGGTAAATCAGCAGTTAATGTTGTGGTACTTCAAGTTAATTTCAAGACCGGTCAAGATCTCAACTGTAGGGATATCACTAAATTGCCTGTGCACCGTTTGGCTCACCTGGGTCATGATCGTCTGACTGCTTGTGTTTCCGGCCCTTTCTGATACCATTTCAAGGATATCGCTGCGTTTCCAGATCTCAGCAATTAATTCGCGGAGTATTGTTATTACCAATGGGAATGATGGTCAAAACTGCGAAAGTAAGAAGCAGGCTGCACGAAACCAGACCTCCCCCAGAAACTTTTGATTGAAGTAGGAAATGTAAGGCCGAGGTACATGTGGGATGAAGCTCACACCATAAGTGGTCCCCAGTATTCCTTTCATTACTTTCAGACAGGTAACCATTTTCTGTCTCCAAAGTTTCAGAGGAGCGTTAGAGCGGATTCATTTTTCACTCTTTCTTTGTTGATGACATTGTGTCTGCATATTGGTAGCATGAGGTTATATCCACGCCATTAGTCTCTCTGCTTGGATGCAGGCCTGTTAACTACACCGCCATTGCAGCTATATTCCCTTTGCTTCTAAAGGTTCCGTAAATTGTCTCTTTCTCTTCCCACTATGTTCACTCACACTCCTACCACTGTTTCCATGAGACAAGGCCCTCGGCTCATTGGCCACCACACACACGCACATACACACACACACACACACACACACACACACACACACACACACGCACACACACAGGGGGGGATTCTCTCTCGCCACCACCACTGGGCTTACCCACCACACACACACACAGACCCTGAATACCAATCTCTGCATGCGCCAACCAATCGCCACCCCCAACCGAGCGCACAGGGTTAGCTGAATATTCTAGAAGCTTTCAATTTTTCAGGCAGGTCTGCGAACCCCCTCCCATCACACGGCGCCATCACACTCAAGGGAGTTAGAATTTCAACAGTCGTTAGCAGGGTCATCTGCAGTCCCTCAGGGAGGGACTTGAAAGAAAAAGATTTGAATTGCCTTTCTCTCTTTTTATTCTCCCTTCGTCTCGCCGCTTTAGTTCTCTGTATGGGTCCGTCATAATTCCACTTCCTGTCTTCAAGGCCTCGCAATATTCATCCCCCTCAATCTTGTCTGCGCCGCCAAATTCATCAATCAAAGGCGAGGTCTTCCAAAGTGCTTTTTATAGCTCCGTCGTCATGCTTCTTATGCCACTGTCAAAAGTGGCGACAGAGCTCCGAACTGGTGGTTATGCCACGGTAAGGCGTTTATCCACTTGTATAATGCACTGTGGTGGTCATACAGGATCAAATACGGGATGTGAGGAAAATGGCTTCCAGCTGAAAGAGAAAGAGAAGGAGGGGGTTGTGAGGAAGATGGGGGTTGAAATGAGAAAACATTTCTTCTTCTAACTCTTTTGCACTAATATGAATTCCCAGTGAAATGTCTGGCGAAGTAGGTCAATGGGATTTAGAAAGTTTGTGCTGTTTTTTTTTTTTTCTTCTTCTTCTTCTTTTTTTTTTTTTTTTTCTCCTCCCTCTCTCCTCATACTCTCTTGTCAATGGAAAATGAGCAATGCGATTAGGAGAGGGGAAGATGATGAGCTACAGAGAGTGAGGGAAAAAGAGCAAGAGAGAAACAGAGAAAGACAGAAGGCAGGCTGAGTGGTGGTTGGGGCCTCTCGCTGGTCCCTCGCCAGCTGACTGAGACCCAGAGAGGGAGAGGAGAGGGAAGAAGGAGATCCTATCTGCGCTCCGGAGGAAGGGAGTGGCTGACGCGTCTTCATCTTGATATTGAAGCAACAATCTAATTATACAATTTCTCCAGGGAATATGCATATGAGGGTAATCGGTAAATAGAAAAAGGTAATTATTTGCCAGAAGTCATACCCTTTGCACCTGTAAGCACTGCACCGATACACGAGATTGTGCTTTTAATTCACAGTGAAGATAACTAATCAGCGGCTAAATTATTTAGTTAATTTATAATAAGTAAATGAATTTCCCAGTTCTTGAATATTTCATAGTGTCTGTCAAAAACACAATCAGTTAAGTTTGGTCAAATACAAATGGGCCTCTCTTGGTAATTTGCCAGAATTTTCCTCGGGGGTAAATCTCCGCCAGTGAATGTGATTGAATGTTACAATTAAACGTACTAATTCATTGTCAAAAGCAACTTATCTATACACATGATATATTTGGCGCTTAATTGGAAAGCACATTTAGAAATGGTTTCTTGTGACTTTCTACATCCCGGCCTAATCAGAATAAATTCTGCCCTCTGTAATGAATTGAAGTTGAATATTCGTTGTTGGGCTATTAAAGAGACCCGAGGAGTGAATTATTTAAATGCTAATTAATGTTTTAAGCTTTCCAACCTGCAATAGGAACATATTATTCCTCAGTCCCCCGCCAACGACTGACTCCAACGTTCACTAAGCAGAGTAACTTCTTGCTCATATTTCATTCAATCAATTCAGCTGCAGTGGAGCTTCTTTCAGCCATGCAGCTACCTCTGGAGGAAGATTGAATCCATCAATACTGGGAGACAGTTGATGGAATTACTAATCAACTCTCAGCTGAGAGTTCAGTTGCCTATTGGAAACATGATTCAGACCTGCTTTAGTTTATAATTCTGTCTCTGACTCAGGTAAGAGCGTTTTGAATTGTTGCTTTTATTTTTGACGACAAAAGATTGATGTCTTTATTAAGACATTGCTTGATTTTTATTTATTTTGTATGCGTTTTCCCACCGGTGTTCCCACCTGACAAGCTGCACATTACATCTGTTTAGTAAATGGCTGGTGCTCTGTGGTCTGTCGCCATCATTCTGCTGAGATTTAAAGCTCGCCAGCAGCTTGTGACAGAGCCACAGATATTAGATGAACTTCATTAGCGTTGAAATAGAGCGAGATGTGGTTCAACTTTGTGTTCAAAGCAGCCGGCAAAAGAGTTCTAATGTGAGCGGCAGTGGCATTATTCATGTTTCCACAATAGCTTGTTATTCATCATAAGACAAAGGAGAATCTCACTCGGCTTGACATAGATGGAGGAGGGCCACAAGGGTATTACTCACATCTGTTGAAAACAGTATGCACAGCCAACTGGATGTCACGATACACCATGCTTATTAATGCAAACAAAGTCTCCCAACACAGAATATAAATGACATTTTCCTTCACATCAGAGCATAAATATTAATTGTGTTAAATCTATGATGTATTGTGGTTAGGGAGAGGCTTTGGTTGTTTATTGTTACACCAACAGGATGCATTTTATTAATCAAAGCAGCACACATGTGACAGTGTATTGTGAAGAGCAGCACAGCACACACTGAGCTGTTGTATTAAAAGCCGTAGTTCCCTCTAATACCACAAGGTGGCACTGTAGGCTAACAAACTGCTGCCGTCACACTGCTCATCCTGTCTGCATCACCGAATACTGATAATAGCAATTGCAGTTGATTTTTAAATTGGCATTTCCTGAAACTTTCGACCTAAACCTCACAAATAATCTACATTATCCCACCGTCTCTGAGACCCGTACACACTACGTGTCAAATGCTCAATATGGCTCTCACAGCTGTGTATGTCTACAGTGCATTGTTCGGCACCCCATATAAATAATCCTACCTTAACCACGACGCGCAAAAAGAATCAACAGAAGGCCTTTGGGAGGCTTTTCGCCTTGTTCACTCTTTTCATTCTTTAAGTAGAGAGTTTGCACAGCTGTCCGGGGAACACAAATGGCATTACACTCTCTTCCTGTGGCAGGACATCTGTTGCTTTCAGCTGGCATCCCTTCTGAGTCTACTGGAGTGTGCTTTATGCAGCCTGGCGGCATTATGAGTATGAGTTTTTGAAGGGTTTCATTCAATGCGAGGTGTGACGCGGTACGCTTTTGTGTCGAATGTACAAAGGAAGGCCAAATTGTCTGTGTAATTTATTTTTCCCCTTGTAATTCAAATTCTACAGAACTACAACAAACAAACAACCGTTTGTATGGAATCTTCCAGAGTACAATGCAAGATGGCTGCATATCGAAAGACACTCACATGTAGATTTTCGGATAAGACCTTGGAGATAAAGCAACATCACGATAGGTGAGTGCACGTACGGAGACACATAACCATAATGCCACTCAAGATGAGGCCTCTCATTGCTATTAATTGCTCAAAATACAATGCATTCATACTCATCCTTCTGCAGCAGCTTGGTCTCACAGAGCTTGGACCGTCTGACTGAGGAACTCTCCTCCCTCCACAAACCTCCCAGTACAGACTGACTGGGCAGGATGGAATACTAATTTGCATCCCACTGAATCAACTGAGCCACTCTCAGCCCATGTCCTCACGTCCCCTGCTGATTTTCTATTAATGACCCTGACCATTTTCCAAAATGAAAAGAAATTCAGAGACAATAGCGGTGCTTTAAATTTTGCATCTGCAATGAAATGAAGCCTGGTTGGTTGACTCATCTATCTTGTATGAATGTGTGAGTCAGACAAAAAAAAGAAGAAAAAAAAGAAAAAAACGATTCCAATTTGTAAAAGAAGTGAGAATTGGTCTTTTTTAATTATTCAGTCTTCTCATTTGGATTGATCACATTTGTATTTTGAGATAATCTTTGCATACTCCCGTCCAGACTGATATATGGTTCGGCTTAGCCTCGTGTCCGTGAAGTCCACGTGGAACAATCCAAAGCGAACACTGAATCCATCCGCCCATTCGAAGTTGTCCAGCAGTGACCAGGCGAAATATCCACGCACGTCCACCCCATCTCCTTGTATAGCTAGACGAAAGAACACAAAGAGTTAAAACTATTTGGTAGAAAGGAGTTCATTCAAGTGCACTGTTTAAAAATATCGTTTATATATATTTTAGGAGGCTACAGCCATTAATGACATGTCACAAGATACGCATATTATCAAGACTTCGGACGCATACCACGAATTGGTAAGAATTGGTAAGAATTGGCGTGAATTATTTGCAACAAGCAGAAAGTACATGTAAATATGTATAACATGTATATGTGTGTAACCTAAACAGAGGGGCTAAAATAATTGTCGTTTTCTCTGAATCTCGCCTTCAATAACTGCGATGTCATTCTACAGAAACCATCGGAACTCCCGAGCGAACTTTAAATATCCTCGTCAACGACGCATGCAGATTGGCCACATGGTGGTGCCAAAACAGACAATTCTACATTTAGACATGAACTCCTCAGCCTAAAGGTCAGGAAGTGAAATAATATTAATAAAAATAATGATTTCTCCTGTTTTCATGAATCAATGAAAACAATCTAATCCAGATGGGGTTTTTTTTTGCACCATAATGGTTTTTCTACCTTTTTGAACTAAACCTTTTTTTCGTTATATATGTAAATAACCCAATTAATAAAACTTGAACCAAGGATTCTAAAAAAATGATAGTGCACAGGTGGTAGTTTTGTCTGTGATGTGCAAAATAAAATAAGGGTACGAGTTCTTGGTGCAACAGCGACCGATCTTCGCGTCCCAGATTTGTGACACGTTTATCCCCAATTGCAAGAGGTGAAGGTGTAAGAAGACCACATTTGATCTTCTACTACTCTCTACTAATGGCAATTTGCTCGTTTCCAGAGCAGAGCTAGCAGACATTACCTTTTCCCACTTCCAGGATGGTGTCTTTGTAAAACTTTGAGCGCTGGACATCCTCAATCTGCAGCTGCCCCACCTGAGAGAAGCCATTCTCAGTAATGTAGACTGCCGGGTTGTTGAAAGTGTCCTGGAAAGTCATTATGGGGCAAATATTATTGTCAAACAAGGCATCTCAGCTGTCAGACATTCTGGGGAGAGACAGATTGGTCTACAGTGTGCCGTTTAGCTGCATTTCAACGGTGCCAAGCTCAAACTAATGGCCTGTGACAAGGCACAACAGCAGGAAATTGCAATTGCAAACACTTTCAGCAAAGTAACTGTTTCATTCAATGTGACAGCACTAATGAAGCATCAATGTGTTTCTGGAGGTGTTAAAAGGAGATTACCGCATACAAAATCAATAGCAAGACACTAAACAAATGTCAGGGTGTTCTACTCGTTTGGTTGAAGGCGATTTGTCTTCTTGTAGGTCAATTCAGTTTGATGCCAAGAGAAAAAAAGGAAAAATGACTTCCCATTTCGGCTGATTGAGTTCACACTCAAAATAAGGGATGTGTTTGGGCCTTGTTTGGGGATACTTTGAAGTGATGTGGGCTGAGGGGAATTAAAGAGACAATGACACCAAAGGATGGACCAGTACTTGTAGTTTTACCTTGATGTACTTGAGAAGTTTCCTTAAGCCGTGAGGCACTACGGCGAGCCAGGACACGCCACAAATAGGCCAGGACGGATCCAAAACTTCTCCCACACCTCGGTCGCTCTTCATACACAACATCTCTCCACAGCCTCCTGCCGGCCTGACTCTGCGAGACGTATAGTAGTTCAACGCGAAGAAGTCAGCTGTTCCCAAAACGGCGGGCTCATCCTTCGAGAAACCGGGCAGCCTTGAGCTCCCGCTGCATCCCAGCTTCTTACTCTGAGCGTCGACGGCAGACCTCATCACTTCTGGATAATCTCCAGTTACAAACACGGGCCAGGCGAACCACCCCAGGGTGAACGCAAGTTGGCGTTCGGTGGCGGCGATGTGCTCGGCGCTACCCGCGTCGGACGGCTCAAGCCAGTCGCTGTTGATGGCCAGGGACACCGCGCCCTTCTGCTGCGTCCTGTAGAAGGAGTTGTAGCTGTGCCAGGCCATGGCGTGGGCACGCAGCATGTTGTGGCCCACGAGGTAGGCGGCGACCCCCGGCTCTTTCAACCCTGGCGCGTGGATGCCATCTTCGTGGCCCAGTTTGGCGCACACGTAGGGCTCGTTGATGGTGATCCAAAGTTTCACGCGGTCGCCGAATGTTTGGAAACAAAACTTGGCGTAGCTGTCAAACAGGGTCGCCGTGCCCGCTGATTTCCAGCCGCCCTGATCTTGAAGAGCTTGAGGCAGGTCGAAGTGGTAAAGCGTCACCATCGGTGATACACTGCAGGCCAGCAAATCATCGAGCACCTTCTTGTAGTACTGTACACCTGTCGGTTGGTGAAGAGGGACGAGAGTAGAACAGCAATATGACCATCTATTAGAATCAAATGAGCTCGTTCCATTGCGTCGCTTTGGATCCAAATGTGACATGGGTCTGACGGGGATTTGGAAATACCTTTTTGATTGACACGTCGTGTCGTCCCATCAGGCAGGAGGCGGGCCCAGGAGAGAGACAGACGATAGTGTGTCAGTCCAAGCCGCTGGATACACTCCAGGTCCTTCTCCCACAGCTCGTAGCTGTTGCAGGCCTCATCTCCATTCTGCTCCCCAAACACTCTGCCTTTCTCGTGACAAAATGTGTCCCAGATACTTGGTCCCTTGCCGTCTGCCTGCCAGCCACCTCAATGTGCACACGGAGGTTGTTTGATTTGATAAAAGTATGTAGGACGCCGACATAAAAAAACAAATCACGGTAATGTTTCTGTTGGGACTTGTGTCTGTGGATTTCACTGACTATCCCCGTACAGATATTTGTAAGAGTGTCAGTGTTTACATTGGGGTCACCTGCGAGCTGGTCGTACATTACAATGGTGGACTGCGTGGTCTGTGTGGGCTACAATTTAACGTCCATGACCTTGTGTGACCTTTGTTTCCTGGTGTGTGCCATCCATAGGGAGTAGACACAATATCATAAAAACCTGTACAATCTATTGTAATGGGATCCAAAGGTTCTTTAAAAAAAATTAACCTTAATGGAGCCTTTGGTGTACAGTTTGTAAGAGTGGTGTGGATTCAACTCTGGTCATTTTTTAAAATCATTGTTAGACATATTGTACTTTATTAGAAATATACTGGATAAGGCTCACGCTATCTCCCATAATGCAATAGTTATACCATCACAAACTAGGGCAGAGTTAGTTGGTAACGTTACAGACTTTCTTGATATACTAAATGCGATAGCAAGGATACACACTTTTGCATATTTCATTGAAGGACAATTTATTAAAACGTTTATTTAAAAAAACTAAAAAAAACAAAGGTCAAGTCTCAACGAGACTTTAACTCAACTCTTTATTGTAGATCTATTATTTTCTTAACTGCGCGAGTGTTGCCGATATTGTGTCCACTTGATAAATCTCGTGGTTGTTTACCTACCTTCTATTTGATAGGCAGCAGTTCCCGCTCCCCACGCAAAGTCTCGTGGGAACATGTTTAGTTTTTTTTAGGATGCAGGAATCAAAGCTCCACGGTTCTTATGTCTTACAATCTGAGTTGTGTTGATCTGATGTGAACAATCTCATAGGAATCTTACATTTAAACTGATTTCCGTGGTTGATATAGGTTTCCCGTGCAAATAGCCACGACCAGGAACAACTCCGGGGTGTGACGTTCAGGGGGCGTGGCGGCTGTCTTTGTGCAGCATGATTTACGAGCCAAGGCGTTTTTCTTTGCTTCATTCTGGCCGTGCAGCACAACTCAAATGCTGTGTGGTAAATATAATCAGCCAAAAGCACTTTAGTTACTGGGGTACCGGTATTTCGATATTCCCATGAAAAGTTGTGTTCACGACTTGGGGGATCTACAAATCTTCCGAGGAGCACATGAAAGCAGCACAGTTCTGCGGGAGCGCGCGCAGCGTAAAGCGAAAAGTAGCAGACGGTGAAGCCGTATGATTTATAGGACAAAGTGCGGTTTAAAAACGCTATAATCTTCTCTGTGGGTTTCATCAATGGGGATAATGATGAGTGATGTTTGATGATGTAACAGTGTTTGATCCTAAAGTGTTTGAAAATGAACCTAATATGGGGATGCATTAGCAATAGATCTACAACATATTGTACCTGACAATGTTTCATCTTAAAGTGCCTGAAGGTCTGAGAAGGAGGGGATGCAACACCTGCTGCCAGCTCATATTATTTGTGCTCTTTTGAAAGGACAGTCTGGATTTCACACATGTAACACTCACCTGAGGTAGGAGGAGGAGGGGGGAGCACAATTAACATATACCTCTGCAGGCAATAACATTGAACCAGATTATAACTTTATTTCTGGAGATCTATGAATCAAATCGCCACATATATTTGGATCATTTTGGCTCGACAGTGGACATTTCATAAATTGAATAAGCTGAAATCCACTCAGTCTGGCTGCATGAGAATAATGTGAGGTCCTGTATGCAGACCAAACCGGTAATGGTGCTTGTGAACGGACGCCAATGTCCTGAAAACAAATAGACTAGTGGAGGTGAAAGCATGATGGCTTGAAGGCACATGTTCTCTGCCCTGTGATACATTCAAAGCTATCCTCTGGTCCGGTTTTCTATACAGTGAAGGGACTCACTCAACCTGATCATAACAAAGAAAATGGATTGTTAGCCAAAGGACAAACACTTATTTGCCAGCTGAACACAGTTCCCCATATGGCTGCAAGAATTAGATTTTTGTGACTTTGTCTTTCGTGGCTATTGTGGAGAGCGAACGAGACTGAACTTGTTCAGAGGCTTCAAACAGAGAAGCCCATGGGGGTGGAATAAGTATTTATTGGAGTGAGTATAGGCCTATATGAGCAGAGTATTTCTGGATTACTTTTCACTTAGGCTATGCATTTTACCATTGTGGTTGGTCAAAGAGGAGCTATAGATGTTCTACTTTTTAAAGTGTAAATTATTTTTGTGTCTTATTCTGCAAAGCTAACCTCTGTGAAATACATAAAGTAGAACGTGAAGTAGATGTAAAAGGTAGCATACAATGGAAATACTATATGGTAGGCTATAGTACTTGAGTAAAGTAACTTTCCACTGCTGAAGCTTGAGAGTTAACCCCCACAAGTTTAACTGAACGATCTAAAAAAAAGCCTCTCCTGAGAGCTTTATTTTGAAATGCGGACCGGATACGGCTTGAATCCCGAGGGACTTGACAATGGTGGAGCCCGGGGCAGAGCCATGGGAAGAGGAGGAGTACTCAATGGACAGAGAGCTGGTGTTGAATACTTTCCAAAGACTCAGTGGAGCTAAACAACCAAAAAAAGACACAACAACCGCATCCGTGATAACTTTTTTTGGCGACGTAGAACTTTTACTTTAAGTTTCCGGAGCACACGCAGCAGAGGAGGACGTGTTGTTGTAGCGTGTTTTTTTTTTTCCTTTTCTTTTTTTGGGGGAGTAATTTCCTGTCGCTCCCTGGACAAGAAGAAAAGGGGGGAAGTTTACTCGTTCTTGTTGGGAAACCTTATGTGTTCAAAAGTAATGGGGAATTAAAAGAAAAAGGCCCTGTTCGCGTTTCCCTGAAGTTAGCTCGTGCGGACAAACCCCGGGACTACTGCAGCCGCCTCTCCCCGTGGAAAAAGACACGGCTGAGCTCGGGACCCACGCTACGGGCAACAAAGAGAAGCCCTCAACTACCGGACAAGTTAACAACCGGCGACGCGCAGCCGTCCGCGGGTCCGTAGAGTTGCGGGGAAAGGCGCACCGCGCGCTGGGGATGGAAAGGGACTCATGAATGAGTCTCGTGGCGAACAAAGGAGGACACCTCTGTCGGACTGACTGCCGCCGAGTCAGAGGGGGGAAAGCCGTGCGAGAAATGGAGGAGGAAGGCTCGCTCGAGCCCAACAAGATACCGGCGACGGTCTCCTTTTTGTCTTTGACAGGGTCCTTTTCCTAACCAGGCCCCTCGCTGTCCACCCGTTTCAGTATCAACACATCCCCCTCCTCTCCCCTTTTTCTTTTTTGGCCAAATGCTGCAGAGGTTTTTCTAGTCGCGTGTGAAAATGAGGTTGGATCTGTTGCAGTTGTTGTTTGGGCTTCTGCTGCTCGGCGGCTCGGCGGCATCATCATCGTCCGATTGCAAATCCTATGACGAGCGCTCGAAAAGCGGTGGGAAAAGCCTGCCCTCCGACAGGAAAGTGGTCTGCAGCAACATGGAGCTCCATCAGGTGTTACCCCCGGACTCCTTCCCCAACAGGACGGTCACGCTGTGAGTACACAGGGGGGTGGGTGGGGGTGGGGGGGGGGCTTGTATACTTGTATAGTTATTCACCTAATGAAACGTCACTTATGTCCCTGGTGTCACTGCAGGGACTTGACATGTGTCTGTGATACGTTGTACTATTACAACTCCAGAGTTCACAAACATGTGTGAATGACTTACTTCATCCGGTTTGTATGTGTGTGTATATATATATATATATATATATATATACACACATACACACACACCCCTCCCCCCAACTTTTTAATGTGTTTTAAAATAAGGAAACCAAGACCAATATGGCTTGAGAAGCCCTCTTGTTGTCAGCCACAGACCAGTCTTTCACAGCTGCATACTGTTGGCTCATGGTGTAAGTGTAAACCCTATGTAATAGTAACCGCCTGTCTTAACAGTAGTGATTCACACAAGAAGGAATTCTGGCTACTAAATCGGTGCTCACACAAGTCACTTATCGGGCCAAACCTCCAAGGCATTTTAATAGAGCTAAGAGCTCATTAGCTGTTGGGTTAGTAAATCCTTCTGGTGTTTTTTTTCTTCTTTTTTTTTTTCTTCTACTTGGCTAAGCTGTAAACTCTCAGCTGGGGTCAGATCTAGTTTGTGTGGTGCTTTGTTATTGTCCAGACACCTCACTATCGGCTTTTTAAAGATGTAAAGAAGTGCACTTGAACATGCAGTCAGTCATTATATAGAATTATAGGTTAGTCCTTGATTAGTAATTAACCACCAATGTTCAGGTAAAAACAAGTTCACTATATAATTCAGAAGCAGCAGTTGTGATTGATTGTATGTCGTCACCCACGTTACACACTCAGATACAAGTGGGTTTCCCTTACAGACCTTTTCATGACCTCGTCGATTGAGGTCATGAAATCTTACCACGCTGACTGATTTTCAAATCACACCGGGTTTAATTCAGAATAGCGTTTTTTAACAGAACAATTGACATACGAAGAAGTAAAAAATAAAAGTCAAACCTGTGCGTCCAGTGCACTTGCTTTGTGGTGGTGGTGAGCGATGAGGGAAATCTGAGAATACCAGGGCAGGGTGCAGGAGTAGAAAGCAAATAGTAGACTCCAGGGAAGGAAAGAGAGGGATAGGATTGGCTGGTAAGTTAAGTGAGTTTGCAAGTTTTAACCTGTTTACCCACCTGTACTTTCACTTTGAAGCACTTTCCAAAGGTAAACAGTTTTAGATTCTTCATTCTGCTTTCCAAAGCTTACATACTGGTTTGTAGTGATTTCAGGACAGCGTCGGACTACAATTGTAGAGACTGGCTTGAGCTAGGAAACCCACAAGTCATTATTTATTGTCAGAAGGACACAATTGTAGTGTGGGAATGCAGACACAAGCACATTGATTTGGGGAATTGTAGAAATCCATAAGCATATTGTCTGATGATATCATGTTTGTGTAGGCGAGGCGTTGTTGAGCTTGGAGTTTGGGTTTATGTTTGCAGTCATTTTTATTAGTTACTGGAGCCAAAAAACAGATCCTAATTAGGCCAGTGCGGTGGAGCCTGGGTGGAGCTGAACACCTGGCAACGACTCAACTGAGAGTTAAAGCCAAAGAGACATGTCAGTAAAACACACTAAATGCCTCTCTTTAACACGAGAATATCCTTTTAAAAACAATTTCCTCGTCTCTACCTAACAGTATCAGTGTCCCACTGCACTTCCACATTTGCCTCAACACCTGTTGAGCTGACACTGACTCGTCCCAACAACGCATAAAATGCACCACATTGGCAGACAGTTGAAGAAATGAGCCCAATCAACTGCATTAGCATGGAAATACACAAAATGTTCGATTACCTGGCTCAAGCAAGTGCCATGTTTCATGTTCCAGGTTCCCTAAGGATTTAGCATTGATCTTAAGCACTGCAATGTGGGCGATCGCCTCCAAAGTACAACAAACAAGATGTAATTAGAGAGCACAGACAGAAAGTGGTGACAACTTCCAGGACGACCTCCCAGTCTCTGTTTCTGTATTTGTAGACATTTGTTGTCGTCCAGTGTAGGAAAACCAACAGCGCTGCCTTCTCCCAGAGGCGCTCTGTTCACAATTCCCTGTGGACACGAGTGACAATGAATACAGCAATTTAGGTGGACTGCACCGTTTCTGGGTGTTTATAATTTATGGCCTGTAAAATCGGCGTGCCCTCTCAGTAAGTCTGGTGGTCCTGTTTTACTACTCCCCCCACTGTCTTGTGGTGGCGGGGTTGACCGTGGCCGAGGCGCAGCTGGTCTGGACTGCGGTGAACTGAAGAGATCTCCGCTGCCAAGAGAGACCTTTTTCTTGAGCTTGAAGATTATTACCGGACATTATTTCTCCTTATTAAGCCAAAGCAGAACCCCCCCGTTTAGCTTTTTCTCTCTCACTTCTAAAAATTTTCGCAGTCAGTTCACTAGACCCTGTTGTGACACTCACATGGCAGTGACTCTTTTTTTTTTTTTTTATACCAAATATATAAGATTATGTTTGGTTTTGTTTTATGACATTTAAAGACAGACTGTGGATTTGGTTAGCTTTCATGGAAGCATCATCTTACTGTTTCTTTGGCTTTTTTTAAAGAGATTTTGATGCTTTTCAACTCGTCCTTTTGGGTTTCCAAGGCCATGTTCTCCGAATATGAAAGACCTGGATCTAAATGGCCCAGGCACCTAACTTTTTTGTTAGTGTTCGCAGGCAGACCTCTCTAAATAGTTTGTTTGGAGTTGTAATAAATAGTTTGTACTACTACGACTCCGACCCCTTTTTAGACAAGTGTTTTTAAAAACATGACACCAAATAACTGTCACAGTCGGCTAATCAGTTACTGATAGTTGTAGGATAAAGTTATTTCTCTAATGTGATGGTGGCAGTATAGTCTAGGGCTGTGCGGTATACCGGTTTCAAATTTCCATACGGTATGAATTGTTCATATACCGTCATACTGGTGCATAGCCGTAACAACTGTTGTCGCTCTTCGGCAGGGAGCAAAATATATTGTTCACCGCTGAGGGTGCAGCGGGCGGAGCTACTTGTATTACGGGTATTGAGATGGAGTCATGGTTATAACTTTATAACAACAATTAATAACCCACAACTAACGCTCTTTAAAAGGAAAACACCACGACACAACAGTTTCGTGACACATAAACAATTTGTAACACTAATAATTGTACATTTATAAAATTACACCCCCGAACTGCATGCTGGGTACAGACTTAGGACCCAGGGGAATGTAGGTGAAACAAACAGGAAGAGACAGAACGGAAGAGCCACGCCAGCGGTGAACAGCAGTTCAGTTGGCCGGCGGTCCTTTTCGGCGTCAATGAATGAATGTGTTTACTCAGAAAAAAATACCGTGATATACCGTGAAACCGCCAGAATCTTACAAAATACCGTGATATGAATTTTTGCCCATACCGCCCAGCCCTAGTATAGTCCCCTTATTATATGGATGTTTTTCAATCGGGGTGTTGCCACGCCTTGTTGTGTGGTGAGTTAATTAAAGGCCTTGCCAGAAACGACAGTATAAGCTCGGTGTGATTAGAGACCTGTTCCATTCATCATACTGCCCCCCCCCCCCCCCTCCCTCTCCTTTGTGCTTAAGATTTCCGGTTTTCGTCTTCGGGAGTCTGGGTCCTATCGAATAGAAATTTTGTTCAGGCTTATAAAAAAAAAAAAGAGAATGTTTAAAAAAAAAGTGATTTGTAACACAAGCAGATTTCTTTGTGAAATCCCTCAACTACTCTGTCGGCTTTACTTGAACTTATTGAACCATTGGAAGGATTGTTTTGTCTCCAAGGCCAGAAAATGTAGCCCCAATACTCTCACATGATATGACTTACTGTTACTTTGTCCTTTTTAAAAAAAAAGAAAAAAAAAAGAAAGAAAAAAAAAAAAAAGAGCCGTTCCACATTTAAAGTAGCTTTTATTTCCCCAGACTTTAATGATCGCTGGTAGTAGTTTACTCTGAGGTGGAGTGCATACTTTGCTCTGAACGCTTCTCTGCAGCGGAAAAACAAGGAGACCGATGCATTCCCCACGTTTGGGGTTCTCCAAATGATACCACATGCCGAAGTAATCCGAGAGGAAATGACACAAATGTGTTTACAGCTGGCCTGTCCTCCCATGTTAGTGAAGGCCTCGGCTAAAATACGAGGGCATGAATTCAACCTTTGCCTCACACGGAAGAATAAATCAGGCCGCGTGAGTCGTCTGCATGGGTTTGTTCGTGAGCGTTGTTTATTTCTGTGTGATCTATGTTATCTACGTTGTAGTTTCAGCCTACATACCCCCCTCCCGACTGTATTTAAGCTTTCCGCACTCACCCAGCTCCGATTTCTTTCCAGGCCTTGTTTAGTGTAATCAGGATCCTTTCACAGGAGCACCTGGGTCAGACAGTGCAAACAAGCGCACCTGGTTTGTGGGCCTCTGCAGAGCAGCGCAGGATTAATGTTGGGACGAAAGCAGGGATTTCCTCCCTCGCTGCAGGAAAAGGAACCCGCAGTTTGACGACACACTGGAGTGCAGTAAACGGTCTTGTTTTGCGGCGGAGCAAACTGGCATTTAGGGGTTACATTGTCATCTGGTTTTCCTTGAGACTTCGCTACACTTGAGGCGTGCGGAGAGGTTTTCCCTTTGGGGCGTGCAGATCTTAAAAGTGGCATTGGTAAATACAGACGCATGAGTTTGCAATGCGCGATCAGTCCTTGTGTCAATCATTTCATAGACGCTCGTTCTCCCCAACATTAAAAAGCGACTATGTCACGCTGGGAGCCTTCGTGTTTGTGTAACTAGAACACAGGTGCCTGCTGTCATCCGTGTCCTCGGAGGATTTGTTTGTGTTGCTTTGCAGGCAAGCCATTGGTCTAAAGGAATGTTCCTGGTGTTTTTTTTTTTTATAGTAGTTCTGCGGTGTTTGTTCGCAAAATCCCAAAGGCGAGGCCCCGACAGCTGCACATTTAGTCAGTTCGCAGCCTTTCATTTCACAGACCTGTTGAGGTTTGACTTTGCCAGGTTGCTCCAAGTCTCATTTAATCCCAGACAAACTGCTCCGTTTAGTGTGTAGATGTGAGGCAAGGCTGTGCAGTGCCTTCTGTCACGTTAACTCTCTCTGCTCATCTGCTTTAATCCTGCTGTTTGCATAGTGGATAATTTTTTCCCCATTTAGCCATAGAGCTATAAGGTGAATACCTTGCTGTAATGGCCTGGCCTGTTGGATGTTGAAAGGAGGATACTGCAAGGCCTTACGTTTGACTTATAAGAATGAGGCTGCAACAACAACTTGTACAACCCTTTTTTTTCTTTTTCTTTTTTACCTTGCACCAATACAAGGACTTGCTGTTACGTGTGTTTAAAAAAATCTAATAAAATCCTCATCGCAGTCTTTTCTACCCTTTGGTGCCTATTCTCAGAGTAAATCCAAATACTGCAGAAACATCTTTGGATCATTAGTGGAACAAGAAAGTGCTGGTTAACCGCAAGAATTACCTTGGCAAGTCGTGCACCTCAGCCATTGGACCAGTTCCCTTTTCCACCTGAACTGAGGCCCACTTTTCCATCCACTATATTCTGAGGAAGTCACTCTAGAAGGGGTTTTATGAGCTCAACTGCAGCTTGAAACTTATTTGAAAACCTGTTGAAGGGTTACAGCTCTCCGCTCTTGGGAGTTCTTTGTCTCAAAGCCTCCTGAGCATAAAGGAAGTGTTGAGAGAGCACCAGTTGGCTCTGTCCTTGAGACGCAACGTGCCTCCTGTGTGGGGAGTGTGTAGTGGCTGGCCATTTTTAGTCCTCCGCTGGATAATGTGCCTGTAGCCCACGGTACATGTTTTCGGAGAGGGGTATTTTCTCAAGTGAAATTGGGACCACCTTTTTGATAGTGTCATATTTACTCATTTTGAAGGCCAGATGAAATTGAGGCCAATGCGTTTTGTTACTCTATTTTAAATTTGTGTTTTCCATAAATGTCGTTGAGATTTATAGCATCGGTATCGGGAGACAGGATGTGAGCTCTGGTAGGATCCCCCTGCAGCTTGTTCCTTGCTTGAGCTCAAGCAGGTCTTATCTATGCATCAAGATAAGGGCGGTTCCCCTCCTCCATCGTTTGAGGCCTAGCCTGAAGACATTCCATACGCAGTTTTACAGTCTGGAGACCTCAGGCCGTCGTCCGGAGACAGGCGGTAAGGACGCAGACGGTCTCGTTGCAGATGTCCTGAGGGCGGTGGAGATGTGGGTGGTTAAATGGCTCTCCATACAAATTTGAGGCGTTGCTATATGCATATTGCTAGTCAGCAGCGCTATGTCTTTCTCACCAAGGCAAGTGTAAAGAAGACTCAATTTTGCAGCCGCAGCAGTTTCCAACGCACACAAGGTCACACTACTGTCATGAGGAAGGGAGAGGGTCGTGGGCCCGCGAAGGAGCGTAAGGCATGCAAAGAAGGGAGGGATGGAAAGAGGGCGAGTAAAGGGCTTATGACTCTCAGGAGGACTCTTCACAGTTTATCTTAACGGCCCAGAGAGTCACAAGGCTAGAATTGTGTATTTATGCAGCCAGACTAGAATGATTCCCAAGACATGCTGTTTACGACTCCTAATCTATTCTGTAAACCGAACTATACAACTTTCGTAAAGTAAAAAAAAAAAAAAGCCTGTTTGTGCTGCATGTGACCTCAAATAACTTAACGTCAATGTGGGCGAGGGTCTACTAGTGACCACTCTACATCTTTTCTTGTAGAGCTCTCCTGTTTGGTACACGACGTCATGATTGGCCATGCTTTCCTGTCACCACGTTACACCATTTAGCAGTTTTTCTGCCCTCCTTTGTACCTTTTTTGTAAATTGGCTTAGAATGCCGTATGAAAAGGGTGAGGGTCAGGACCCGAACTGAAGATGACTGATATGGTGCAAATAAGGTTGTGTGGCTCAGGTCCGATCTGTTTGGTGGCACCTGGCTGTCACTCGACATTTTCCCGATCCCATTCGTCAAGGGTCAAAGGAGACGTACAGATTGTAAAGGCAAATTTGTGATTATGGGACTACAGAAATTCAAATTGGATTGACTGCTATGGCACCCAACTGAAAGAGTCACTATCTTTAAATTCTGGTGCATCAGGTGGCAACACTGTCAACAGTCAAACATTATGAGCTTCCCCAAACTGGTATTAACTGCAGTTCTGTGTTGTATACGCTATTTTTCTGCTCTCTCTATGTTATGTGGATTGAGCGACACATTCCTTAATTCACACGGGCCTCGTGGTAAACGCATCCAGCTGGCATGCTAACTATTCTGCAATACAAATGAGACTTTTGTGACCACAATCTTGGGAGGCCCGGCGTCTCTGCCTATATCATCAGATCATGTGTACACAGGCGGCGATATAATTTGCAGCCTTGTACATCGCCGTGTTTTAACATCTGCCGCTTCGGCGTTCAGAAGCCTGTGAAACACAGGAATCATTTGTGTGAGCAATCTCTCTGGGCGGCACGGAGCCAAGCAGCAAATCTACAACGAGTCTCCACCGTCCAACCCTGTAATAAAACAACCCCTCAACACCCCATAATGACTCCAATCTGGCCCCGGGATTGTGGGTGCAACGCGCATGTATGTCACCCGCCACATCCCCTCCCGGCTGGCCAGAAACATACGCTAACCACAATTCCTTGCTCGGGTTTTGTACTGGGAGTTAACAGCGCTATTGATTCCCCCAGATCCCTTGGGAGTAGTTTGGGGGAGTCTGGAGCTCTCTGGGACTTCGGCACAGAAAGTGGAGCTTTACTTTGTAGTTGGGTGTGCAGTGAATCGGCTTGCGCTGTAAACGAGGAATAAACTGGATAATAAAATCTGGTTTATTACCCAGGGAGGAAGCAATCAAAAATTCACACTTGGACTTGATGTTTTTCAAGCTCGCTTTTGTTTTTGCGGTGATAAAGTTGAAAATTATGGCAAATGTCCTTCTATACCGAGGTTGTGTACTTGTTGCTTGTATTGAAGGTATATGTAAGACATGCCTCAGTCTACTCCTATGATTATCTGCATCGAGCGCATTTGTAGCCTCATATTGCATTACATTTAATCAGGTGTCAGCTGTAAGTATAAGTTCTCTGTGGACGCCTCTTTTGCTACCGTAATGCCAGAATGCTATACAGAATCACAACTGGGGCAGCATTTTGCCGCCATTGATTGGTTCCATGTAAAAAAAGCAGAGCCAGGTGTAATGTTAATTGCTTTTCTTTGCAACAGTTTTGCAGAATCTATGTGTAAAAAGGGCAACTGCTGCTCCAGATCAGATTGTGCTGCATTTACCTGTTGAAGTCAGAGGTGCTTCACACAAAGATCACTCTTGATCTCGCTTTGGCTAACTGTCTCAAGAACGCTTAGTGGCTGCCTTTTTGAAAGATGAAAGCAGAAACCCGGCTGAACACAGAGTGACACTTCATGTTGTTATCTGTCAACGACTGGCAAAATGGCATCCTTCCACCGTTTTGAAACGGAGACGAGATTCTTTTGAATCCTCTTTCACAAATACATTAACAAACATTCCTTGGTTATTTTGAGTACTGTGGCAGGCTTTAACTTTAAGACATTTCAATTGGTAAATTAAATGTAGCCCTGTATTAAATTAGATTTAGTGTGATATGTTGACAAACGCCTAAGCTGTCACCAAAAGTGTTTTTATATTCAGACAACAGAAGTTAATATGTAATATGTTGGGGACTTTATTCATATGACGTGCATTATATTTTAATAGTTGTATTCTTTTCTGTTTCATTGAGTTTATTTATATTCTTCTCCCCACAGAATTTTGAACAACAACAAGATTCAAGAACTCAGAAATGGGTCCTTCATTGGATTATCTACACTTGAAAAATTGTAAGTATTATTATTTTCCCCTTTTCTGCCAGTGATTTGCATAGCCATTAATGCTTTGTTTACAGTCATGCCTAAACTTTTCTCAGTTGTTGTTTCCAGTGCACTTTTAAAGAAAAGCTTTCCACAGGAATTGAAATTCATGCATTAAGATTCACATCCTAAAACATTGAATAATCTTAGCTTTAAAAAGTGATGTTTTCCACCTTTCAAAAATAGATATTAAGGCTGCATGTATCCATGAAATGGACTTCACAATAGTGGGGCTTTTGCTGTCAAATACCTTCACAATATTTCACATTATATCCACGAGTGCATTAGCAGGAACCATACATCACTACCACAAACGCCGCTCGGGCTTGTTGAGTAGGTTTGTAAAACACATGTTGACCTCATGCCACTGGAACGTCCAGGTCATAGAAAATGAGAAGGCACCGCACAGCACTTAGCCTCAGTCAAGATTATCAGTCTCTGGTGGAAGACTGGAGGTAGCACTAGAAAAAAGCTAATTATAGTGATAGCCCCAAGGGTTGGTTGTTGTCTGCCTGGCGACATACTCTCAACATACAGCTGCTTGGTTATTCTTGGGATGGGGCCCACTTTTTCTAGAGCAATAACGTATAGGCACCTCATTGCCCCCCCCCCCCCAGGGAGAGGAGAAGGAAATGCGCTCTAGAAGGTGACGGCATTTATCGGCATAGTCATGGGTAGTCTCCGAGATTCCTTGAACAACGGAGATATGTCATCCACAGCATGTGACTGTCTTTGGAGATTGGAATGTCATTACTAGTGTTTCCTTTTCCTTCCGACGGAGATTTCAAGAAAATGGCTCTGGGCCTGCACATATGGGCCATGGATGATTTATCGCTCTGGAATGGCTTCATGCAGATAAAATAACCAGACCTTTAATGGCCGCGCTTTTACCCAAGGCTACAATAACACATGACTGCATTGACATGGAATTCTAAGGGCATGTTTTCCCCCCTCAGTCTTCTCGGTCTGGTTAAAAAGGCCAGAAATACAGAAGATAAATGAGGCCAGACTCATTGAGCCTCGTGGTATCAGTTCAGAAAGAAGATTTAGGTTCAAATATGCCCCTAATCATCTGATTTAATTGGTCACTGATGACCATTGATTTTAGGATTCACAGAAACCCTAAGTGCTTCCTGTGTTTCTTGGCCATACTTGCTAGATAAAATCTATTCTCGCAAACATCATGCAGAACAGGCATGCGGAATTATATAAACACACACACACATATATATACATATAAATAAAATACTGCATTTGATTCTACAAGTGTCTTTGTCCTTGGACGCTGCCGATACCCCTCACAGCTGTACTTCCAAGAGTTAGATTTAGTACATTGTCAGTATAATGCACATGCAGCATTTCCTCCTCTTGTAGTTATAAGTTGTTGTGTTAAATCGTCCTGCATGGCTTTTCTTGAGTTGACTTCCATTTTGATAGGACACTCATCTGCCTAGATTGTTAATAGAATCGCAGGGGAATTCCCTGTTGGCTCTTGAATTGGGTCAAATATTAGTTTTAGGAGCTCGGGTCTAGAGGATAAACAGGAGGCTGTGTGCTGAATGTGAAAAAGAGAACTTTGATCTCCCTCCACACAGTGAGCCCTTAAGGCACTTACGGGCTTTGTCTGTGAATGGCCTGTCAATTTGGTTGTAAACTCTGTCCTGCCTGCCTTTGCACCAATCCACAGGCCAGTTTACCTCCAAAAGCAGCTCCCATTGTTCCCCAGAGACCCCACCCCACTCCTGTCCACCCTCAGCCAGCGAAGCGAGGTTGCTAGAGAGCTTGCTCGCTTTTGTCATTGTAATGAAGCCAAGCCAAGACCAGAGGTGTCAGCGGTATGATTTTCAAACACACTCTGAATGCCGGAGCCTCTCACTTCTCTCAAATGTTCCGATACCCTCCCTCCCTACCTTTAATCACACGCCCCCTTTTCTCCACAAACTCTCCAGTCAGTTTGAATGAGCCGAGGCTCTCCATCTTGCCTTCCACCCCTCCTGCCTTTTTTTCGGCCACAAAGAAACTCTCCCTCATTTGGACTCTGCCTGTATGCAGTCGAGAAGACTGAGACAGCAGCTGGCCGTGAGCGCCGGAGAGGGGTAGAGAATTGATTACGCCTCTCCGGCACTCTGCATGAAATTGCAAAGTAACTGTGGAGACCGCTGTGTTTTGTCGGGGCCAAAGGTGCCCCTGCTTGGAAATAAGCCACACAGAATCCCCATTATCACCCTCCTCATAGAAATAGGAGCCAAGCTAGGCGACCCTCACATGCTAATTCCTTGCTAAATCCGCTGCTGTGGAGGAATGCTTATTGTGGAATACAGAGCGGGGATAACCGCTCTAGTATGCTGTGTTTTCTGGAGAAATGGTTGCTCTCTATTCATGAATGGAACAATACCTGTGGAAGTAAGCAAGTAAGACATAAACATGAAGTTAGTTTGAAATGGATATTGCAATACTGCTTTTTACCAAGTGCACCTTTTGACAGGAGGACATTGTTGACAAAGCTCTAATTTGCTTCATCCAGTGGGATTGAAGCAAGACTATGTAACCTTTTTCAAACGCAGTCCTCTTTTTATGAAAAAGTTTTAAGTCATACGCAATAAAATGCACCCTTGCTCCATTACCATTACACTGTTACCATGACACTATGCTACCGTTACACTATGCTACCTTTACACTATGTTACTGTTACACTATGCTACACTATGCTACCTTTACACTATGTTACCGTTACACTATGTTACCGTTACACTATGCTACACTATGCTACCGTTACACTATACTACACTATGTTACCGTTACACTATGCTACACTATGCTACCGTTACACTATACTACACTATGCTACCGTTACACTATGTTACCGTTACACTATGTTACCGTTACACTATGCTACACTATACTACCGTTACACTTTGTTACGTTACACTATGCTACACTATACTACCGTTACACTATGTTACCGTTACACTACGCAAAAGTTGGACCACTGTGTCCACAAATGACAATTATAGGACGATGGTAAATGCTAAAATATAACAGTAGCACAAGTAGAGAGTCGTAATAGAATAAGAGCACTGCCTAAGTAACATGAGTAACAGTATCAGTATCAGCTCAAGTTTGCTAATATTAGACACCAAAAGTTGGTACGTTCTTCTTTCAGAAGTTACAAAGTCTTGCTATAAGCTGGATTTTTGCAGTGAGTTTGCACTGTAGGGAGGGAAATATTTTTAATGGGTTCTGTAGTTCTTATTAATTATCTATTAACTGGGAGCCATCCATCATTCCTTGCAACTGGTGGCTTGTTTAACACACATGAGTTACTCTCTCCTCAGAGGGAATTTCAGCGTCAGGAACCGGCTATATATATATATATATATATATATATATATATATATATATATATATATATATATATATATATATATATATATATATATATATATATATATATATATATATATGCATGCATAAGCCTCCACTAGAAAAAGAGGACGAAAGCAAACTTAAAAAAGAAAGAAAACCTGGCATTTTTCTCTGCAAATATATGAAAAAGGTGCCAGGTCATGTGCTGTCAGCGGTCTTTAGAATCTGAAGTGCAGTTATGGATAGTTAAGCATGGACTGGTTCGCTCTGACTCCCCATATTTTGTCCATAAGTAATGGAAAATGTGAGAGTTACAGCGTTCTTTTTTGTCATTCGTTGTAGTTATTACTGCGGGCAATTTAGCAGGTTTCCACAGTGTGACTGATAGACGCACTGTGGAGACCACCTGCAGATATCATTCAGTAACTCTGTCCTGACTTCGTTAAACCTTACTTAGATACCCTTCTCATTATTGGAACTTTAAAAAAAACAACTTAGCTTTACTTTTTTTTTTTTACTTTAATAAAATTGCATTAAACCTTTCAATACAGTAAGTGTAATTCTCATTTTTTAATGCGCATAAATGCATATATATTAAAGCTCCTTTTGTGGATGGCTGATGTTGTTTGTGTCCTGCTTTCCTTCGGCTGTAACTACGGCAACTCTCGGTCAAAGTTTACATAAAAGTAAATTAGCTTCAAATTAGTAGACTCAACATGGTGGTTTGCACGCCCAGTTCACGCATCCTGAAAGTCCTAGAACTGTCTCTCACTGGCCATGAAGGTCTTGAAAGGCTGTTTTTTTTAAAGATTTCTTTTCTTGTCCTGCTTTCTCATTTGTCTCTCAACGCCCATGCACGGAGAAGCCATCTCTGCTTGCTCACATCAAAAGCGTTGACACGCAATAGGTTTCCGTCTATGACTTATCTATGGCCACCTACCCACCTTCAGATGACAGCTCTTCCACATCAAACGGGCAGAGTTACCCAGAGGCCCTTTGTGTGGGTTCAGGTGGCGACTAGAAAGCCTCCTGAACCTCCACTGTAATGAGTGACTAGGCAGTGCCAGCGCAGGTGAGCGCCGCAGGAATTCTGTGACCGCAAGCCTTTGAACCTCTGGGGAGGGAGGATGAGTCTGGGGAGGGAGGATGAGTGTGGGGAGGGAGGATGAGTGGGGTGGGGGGGGGGGTAGGTGGGGGGGGTGGGAGGGGGGCACAGAGCACCTTTGAGAGTCAGGTTATTAGTGACGACGGCTGTGCATTAAGGATCAGTGTGGGTGAGGTTGGTGGAAGTCGGGGTAAAAAAGAAACCCATGTATAGGCTCCAGTGTGCGTATTCAAAACCGTATTAGCGGTGACGGTGCATTTGTATCTTCATGTTCTAGGGACGGTCGTCCTTTCCTTGCCACTTTTACTCGCCATGTTGATGCTTGCATGAAATGTTCATTTCAAAAGTCCAGTGGAATTTTATAATTAGAAGATTTAATGATTGGTCTGTAGAATACTGAACCACTGTCGAGTTCATAACTCTTACCTGTAAGAAAGTCAATAAAACGCCTAAATGTATAATTAGCATGAGTCATATCCTGCAGCATCTGCAGATAGTTTTCCTGTTGTTTGATGATCGACTAATCGTTGCAGCTCTGCTATTTTGTTACTGCTGTTAAAATTGCTCATGAAACTTCTCTTTTATTTCCCCCCTCCCTCTCCCTCCCACAGGGACCTGCGGAGTAACCTGATCAGTCGTATTGAACCGGGCGCTTTCCTCGGATTGCCTGCACTCAAAAGACTGTAAGTAGTGGCAGAGCGTCGGCAGCCTCACGGTCTCTTTCATGTGGTTTCTGCAAGTATGTGTGCACTCTACATTCACACATTTAGACCCTCTGGGACCACACTGAGGCACTTTGAAGCACTTGCTTTAATTATTTGCCATGTGAGAATAGTGGCTTCTGAATATTGTGAGTGAAGAGACGCCTCTTGTTCCAAGTGTCCCCTTGTGATTATTTGTCATTTTGAAATGTGGTGAAAGCCATTTTCTTTTGGTATTGTAAATTGGTAGAACTGTTGTGTTTGCGGATCCAAAGCTTCTCACAAATTCCTTTGAAGCCCATGGAGTTTCGAGGCCGTGCAGGCTGTATGTGCAAGTGTTTATTTAACAGCATTTAGTCAGAGACTGCTCTCAGCAATGGCACAATACCACATTGTGTTTGAAGCAGCTGCTGTTTTGTAGCTATGCAATGTGTTGTGCGTGTTCTGGCAGGTCTAGAGTGTGTCCAGTGTCCATAAGGGGGCGTGGTCAAGCATCAGCCTATTTCTTCTGCCTTGTTTTCTCTGGCCCACTGCCAGAGACCACTGCAGACAGCATGATGCCTTATATACTTTCACACACTAGAGGGGGCTGGGGGAGAAGGAGGCGGCTATATAAATGTGTGTGTGTGTCTATGAATGTCATGTGACGATCATTTTGATATATACGAAGAATACATCTGGGATATGTGGTGTGTGAGTGTGGGAGGTCAGAAGCTGTGTACGCAAGTGTTTAGTTGTGTGTTTCTCTTCGTGTGTGTGTGTGTGTGTGTGTGTGTGTGTGTGTGTGTGTGTGTGTGTGTGTGTGTGTGTGTGTGTGCGCGCGCGAATGAGAGAGAGAGAGAGCGCAAGAACACAGCATGACTTGGAATCATCCGACAGTAACCAGCCGCTGCCAACACAAACTTGAGCTTGGCTGCTGCTGGGGAGCAATAAGAGCGAGACAGGAAGGCAGTCAGCTCCTTGGCTCAGACCCGGCCTCATTTCCCCCCGTCCCCCTCTTCCCCTCATTCTCACTGCCTATTCACGCCACACTCGGATGGATTCATGTGTGCCTATATGTCTTCTGAATACTGAAGTCTTCACCCCACCCACCCCACACCCACCAGCTTTTCATAAAGACTTTTCCCTGTCACCACCGAGTGATCTGCAAACTCACATGGATGTTTGTTCCAGAGTACAGTTTGGTTTTGCCTGAGGGCAGCAACGTTTAATTGGCCCCAGCGCCCGCCTCAGTTAATTTCAAAGGGTAGTTGTCACTCACTCGACTGTGGATAGGGAGGGAGCACAGAAAAGGGAAGATGAGCTGAGGAGAGGATGATGAGGTAGTGCTGGACCCTGGAAATGTAAACACAGAAGCTCTACATCAAAGGTGAGCATTCACCGCTGCACATCCACCCTGCTTTCTCCCTAGTTTTGGGAAATGGGAGTAAAGTTAATTGGCAGCAAGAAGTACATAAAAATAGATTTATTTATTTATTTTCCCAGTTTTTATATCACCGTTATTTGACATGCGTCTCCACGTCTCTCTTTATCCCTAAGTTTGACTAGCAGTCTTTAAATTCCCTCCGTCTGTGTGTCTACCTTCCCCCTCAGTATTACCTAATTAGATTTCTTCTCGTTTCAAGACGGGCCTTTTTTGAAGGGCCCATTCATCTTGCGTGTTTTGTCACAACACAGTGACATGGGCTTTTTAAAAAGAAGGCAGCAGAAGTCTGGATGATGTGGGTTCCACACATCAAACACATTAGTCTTTTTGTCTGTTTAGTTGTAAGTCGGTGAGTCATTTTCATACCGCCTCGGAAAATATGGGTTTGGAAGTGCGGTTGTGAAACGCATTAGCTGCTTTTATACTACTGCGCCATGTGCTACTCCCTGGGCTACGCTGCAGATGACCTCGTCGAAAGTGTAACCATGGATTTACCACAGTGGGACCACAAGAACTGTGATTGGTCAGCATGGACTGCCACTGATGCCAGTGGAGATTTCTGAAAGTGAAGACATCTTGAAGCAAGTTGGTGGGGGGGGGGGGCTCAGAAGCACACATCGAGCAAAGTCCTCTCCACTGTATATTTTCTGCCCACCACACATTATCACAGTGAATGGAACCGTGTGTGGAATAGCCTAATGTTTATTAAGTCAGCGAAAGAACGTCAACACAGTCACTGTGGGGAATATCATGAAAGCATGTTACCGTGTTGCAGTGGTGCATTACCAGGAGGAATCAAACGCTGAGCTATGAATCAAAACTCGTATGTGTTTCCGCGCCGTGACTCTCGTTAACCCTTTGCCTCGACCGTGGTCCTTGACTTGGTGTTCAACACAGCACATGCAAACTAAAGTGGATCCATTAAAACATTTTGCATACAAAGATGAAACATTTAAATTGACTGAAGAACATGTCGTACATCAGTGTTCTAAATAAAATATTGCTTTCGTCGTGCCCACAGCACAGTTTTAATGTATTTCTAATGGAGAACATTTTCTAAAAGATCAGTCTTCAGTGATCAATCTTGTGGATGGGGATGGATGATTACAACATGTCCAGCAGTTTGGGGGGTCCACTGGAGTTGGGAGTGCTTTCTTCTGATTTTCAGTGGAGCCGCTCTTAGACCAGTGTTAAAGTCGCTGTTGTGTATTTTGTAAACATCTATTGTTAATTTAAACCAAAACAATGCTGAAAAACAAACTCTTCCCAGGATTCATAATATTCCAAAAAATACTGTCCATGTCCGAGTTCAGAGGAGAAGTCAGCTGGTCCCAGTAGTCCGGGTGTCTTTAGTCGTGCTGGCTGCTCAGATGTAAGGTGCACTGTTGGTTACCCCCTCTGGGGGGAAAGACAAGTGTATCCCCCGCTTCACTTTCCACGCGGTATAAAACACATTTCCCACACTCATACAAATATATTCAAATGCCTGTGTCTCTCTAAATATACAACACTCGCACCCTGTGGACACATCCGGCCTCAGCCCTCTTGACTCTGCATTCCACCAAACAGCTGAACAGTCCCCGCTCGGGCCTAATCACACCGGGCTATTTTTTGCGAATAGCGAGCCCCGCACCGAAACGATCCTCCTGTGCTGTTAATGTGCCACATGCCCGAGGTTTGAAAATGTTCGGTGATGGATACCAGTCGACTAGTAAGAGCAGACGGACAAGAAGAAATCCCTGATGTGAGTTATGTTCTGTTCTCCCGATTCCTAACGCGGTAAAAGTGAGTTAAAGTAATAACAGTATTCACCATCTTGTCCTAAGTCCCTTGAGGAAGCTGTTACTCTAGGATGTGAAGTGAGATGAAAGTATGCCATTAGCAAGCGGAGCCTCCTCCCTCCACCCGTTCACATCTACTGTGTTATCCTCCCCACCCCCTTGACACACAACGCTCGCACAAATTGGCCCGCCTGCTATCGGCGTCTTTTCCTTCTCTTCCAAGTGGAACTAATAAACCTCCACACAGTAAATTCCCCAGCTGGTACCCGAAGGACCAACACCAATAATTACATAAATGTTCGGATGTTAGCATGTGCCTGACAGTCGTGTTTTCCAGGTATTGTTTTGTGTCAGTATGGCATTCCTGGAGCCGTATGTAGCTGGTGGGTTGAGGTAATGATCCGTCTTTTGTCTCCCAGGCTCTCGTTTCTGCACTTGGCACTTTTGCACGATCGGATCATTCACAGAAGAATACGCGTTTGCAGCTATTGTAGAAGCTGCTGAGACTTCGAATCTCTGAGTCACCAGGACTGTGGTTGCCGTCGAGGTTGTCTTTTTAAAGATGCACCAATATTCTTTTATGCGTTTCCCGTATTTCTTATCTCGTTAATCGTAAGGGGTCAACTCCAAAAACACTTTCATGATGAATAATGACCTACATTTTTGGGTTTGTGGGGAAGCACCGTATCAGAGGATGGTGTGCTGAAGGTAACCTGGAGCCTCCAGTGAATATTTCGTCTTCGCAGCCACTTCTAAGGGTTTGCACAGCTGAGTGTAAGCCACAGTGGCAGGATCAGTCTTTTCCGTGTTCGGCCGCGGAGTCGCCTTTTGATTCCTTCTGAAAGGCATCGGGAGTCTCAGACACATCCATCTGATGTTTGCCAGAGACATCATGTCAGGTCACATCCAGAGGAGAAACACACACTTTTGACGTTTTCGTGACATTAATCATAGGCAATTAATCGTCTCCCAGAGTGTTACTCTGCCTTTTGATGTGTCGGTTCCCCCTGGAGGCCCACACGGACACATTATCGCAAATCACCTTGAACGTTGTAAACCTGTCAGCTGAATCTTTTTGGGCTCTTTGCCTCAACCCGTCTGTTAAACTTTTTTTTTTTCTTCTTCTTTTTTTGTTGTAAAAACCCTAGTTCGCTTTATCTCAGCAACGTCAGCATTTTCCCGTTTTTATCATTTTTCTTCACATAATACAATCGGATTTTCATGGCTTATCTTGTTGGAAAACATACCAGCTTTAATGCCGCTTGCTAATTGATGGTCTTTTAGACCTTTGTAGCTGCCATGTTGTGTTATTTCTGAACCGTGGAAGAAATAAACAAACCATTCTCTCTCTGTACGACAGGGACTTGTCCAACAACAGCATCGGCTGTCTCAACGTAGACATCTTCAAGGGCCTCACCAATCTGATCAGACTGTAAGTGTTTTTCATGAATACATGAATCTTGTGCTAAAACATTTATGTAAGCATGTTTTTGTAATAGACTGGGATAAATGATCAGTGTTGTTGTTCTTCTTTTTTTCCCCCTCCAGAAACCTTTCAGGGAACATGTTCTCTTCATTGGCCCAGGGGATCTTTGACAGCTTGGTGTCTCTGAAGTCATTGTAAGTATGGGGAGAACCATGCTGCTGCGTACTGAAATAAGATGCAAGCATCAGTGTGTGATCGTGACGTCTGAATGCTTGCATTTTAAACAAATGGTGTTGAAGTCCTAACAAGATGTTTCCATACCTCCACAGGGAGTTCCAGACGCCTTACCTGCTGTGCGACTGCAACCTGCTGTGGCTGCTGCATTGGCTCAAAGAGAGGAACATCGCAGTCAAGAACACCAAGTGCTCCTTCCCCCAGTCTCTCCAGGGCCAGCTCATTACCTCCATCAGGCCGGAGCTCCTCACCTGTGGTGGGTCCACACGCCTGGAAGAATTTGCACACATGCGTCCGTAGATTTGACACCGCAAAAACGATGTCGCCCCGAAACAATAGTCGTTTGTCATTTTCCGTGACACTTTCTGGTGCGTCATTTGTCCAGTCCCAGACATTTTGAAAGGTTGAAATAAGTCATCTTGAGTTGTGACACAGATTGTAGTGTCAAAATGGCGCACAGTCTCTTTTAATGTTTCTTTTTTGGTATCAGTGAGGCTGCTGGTGTTTGGAGAACAGGGGGCTTGTGCAATGACACGGGAGATAAGAAAAGGGCTGCCCAGGCCAGTGCTGCCTTTGTTTGTACTTGCTCATGTCTTATCAGTTTGGCACTCATCACAGTGAGGGATTATGAAATACATGGCACAGATCTAGCAGGAGCCGTGGCCTGACACAAATGACAAAGTACCCAGAATTCAAGGCGCCGCTTTGGTGTCCAGAAAAGGGCCAAGAGTAAAACAAAGAAGCGGTATGTTCAGAGACGGTGGAATAAAAAAAAAAAAAAAAAAAACATGTTTGTGACAAATATGAATCCGGTAACAATACATTTTTTACTGTGAGAAGTGACAACCCGAATCTCCTTCTAAACGTTTGTCTGGTTTCCCCAGATGCTCCACTTGAGCTGCCCTCATTCCAGCTGACTCCGTCCCAGCGCCAGGTCGTCTTTCAGGGGGACAGCCTGCCGTTCCAGTGTCAGGCCTCCTTCGTGGCCGAGGACATGCAGGTGCTGTGGTATCAGAATGGCCGCATGGTCAAGTCCGACGCCGCCCAAGGCATCATTATCGAGAAGCGCATGGTGCAGAACTGCTCTCTCATTGCTAGGTACGGCACAATTATGTTATATTTTTTGAAGAAGAAGACTTTAAGCTTTTTAAAAGCTATGTTTCCTTCAAGAGTAAAACAAGCATCCCTGTCAAGCTTTTTGTGTTCACATCAGTGATCTGGGATTTCTCCTCCATGTTTCCCGTCAGCGCCTTGACCATCTCAAACATTCAGCCTGGTTTCACCGGGAACTGGGAGTGCCGGGTCAGGACAAGCCGGGGCAACACCACCAGGACCGTCCACATTGTGGTGTTGGAGAGTTCCGCTGAGTACTGTGCCCCTGAACGCGTCTCCAACAACAAGGGAGAGTTCAAGTGAGTGCACAACAGTAACACAAAAGCTGACACAGAGCTTCTCACTCACACGAGTCGCCTTAAGCATAGAGCATAACTCTATGCGATGGCAAAGCCTGATCTTTATGGTACATTTGATGTAATTTGAAAGAGCTGAATTTTACTTGTGCCTACACCCAGTTCCATAAAAACTGTCTTATTGGGCATTTTAGAAACTAAATTACATCAGCAAACAGGAGCTTTTTTCATAAATAATACGCTTTTTTAACTTTGTTCACCTGACCCTATAATTTTCCAAATTGAATACATAAATTAATATATAGAGCCACTCTCACAATGTGAATATACAACTAAGAACCAGTTATATTTTAAGCAGTTACATGTACAGCACGCCGTCATGTCAAGCACTGTAGCCCCCTCTTGTGGTCAAACATGTAAATTACGTCAAGGCTTTAGCCATAATCATTAAACGACTCTGTTGCTGTTGAGGTTATCCACATGGTGGCTCACGTGACGCAAAGTAAGAAGACAATAGGGACGTAGCGTGTGCCAGTGAATGAGGAATGGAAACAGCGGGACTGTGTTTGATTGGTGCTTCTTCCAGGTGGCCGCGCACCCTGGCCGGGATCAGAGCCTACCTCCCCTGCAACAGACTGCCGTCGAGCGCAGGCCCCTACTCGGGCGGCCCGGGCGAAGAGCAGCGGGCGTGGCGCTACTGTGATCGCAAGGGGCTCTGGACGGAGGAGGACTACTCCCACTGCCAGTTCCAGAACGACGTCACAAGGTTCCTATACGTCATCAACCAGGTCTGAGCCCTGACTCAACGAGACTTCATTTCTGTAACCACTGTAGAAGTTCACCGTCTGCCGGTCCCTCTTTGCTCGGACCATTTCAAGTCCGATCCAGGCCAATTGTTCCCCTCTGTGTCTCTGTGCTAGATGCCCCTGAATGAGAGCAACGTGGTGGCCAGGGCTCGGCGCCTGTTGGTGTGCACGATCAACGCGGCCAACTTCTCAGACAAGATGGACATTATCTTCGTGGCTGAGATGATTGAGAAGTTTGGCAAGTTTGTTGAGAGGTTTAAAGACGTAAGTACCGTCGAAACCGCTCTCATGTCTGTGAACGCTTTACGAGCTTCTGTTCAATGCCATGCATGCATTTGGTGTATTACCTCGTTTCAAAGACAAATAGATTAATGCTCGACAGCTGTTTGTTGTCGTGTTGTTTAATGAGAAAAGATGTCTTGTCACGACTTTCAGCACAGCTGTAGGCCGACAAGCAGAAAAGTTTTCCACGGGAAAGGAGCTGCTCCTAGCATGTTGTAACTGCTGTAGGCAAGCAGCATTATAGTTTTAAAGCATATTAAAAGTTCTGCTCGGCGTTGCCGCGCTTGAAATGTGTTTCCAATAGTCACGAGTCTCCCTCAAGCCTGTGTTGAAGGCTGTTTGATGCAAACAAGATGTGGTTAAACATGTTCACGTCTTTCCATTCAAGTAATTCCGAATATAAGCCGTCGTGCTGCCGCCGCATGTAGTGAGCAATGTTTTGGGGTCACGGAAGTGTTCCTAGCTGTCGAGGTGCATTCACAAGTCAACCTTTTTCTCGTCACGCAGCTGGCCGAGGTGATGGTAAGCATGGCCAGTAACTTGATGCTGGCCGATGAGAGGGTGCTCTGGACGGCGCAGCGTGAAGCCATGGCCTGCTCCCGCATCATCGCCTGCCTCCAGAAGATCGCCGTCTACCGTGTGGCCACAGTGCAAGTCCTCTCCCTGGTTAGTCCGGTCAACACTGGGCCCTGTTCGTTGGGCAGTGCAAGCAGCGCTTCGACGGTGTAGTGTTTTCCTGACCTTGACGGGAATATGCAAACTCGACAAACAAAGGCTCTAGCCGGCCTGTGATGAAGTAAAAACTCACAGCGTCGGCCTTTGGACACAGATTTGTGGTGCTGTGTGTCAACGTCACGCCGCTCTGCGCCATCCAAACAACAATATCAATTTTCATGAGGAGGCGTCTTTGTTAAGTTATTGTTGTCATTCCTTCCACTTCCCTGTGATTGGCAGCTCATTCACTTTGTGCTGCTGCACCTACATTAACCAAAGTGGGAGGTGCGCTCAGAGACACCCACACAGTCCACGTGGCCCACACCTGCTGCTGATGCGCAATTTAAATAGGACGTCTGTGTCATGTTGCACTCTGAGATTTCATTTTAAATGAATCGAGTCAAATTCCACCATTCCTGTTGTCCTTCCAGACGTCCCCCAACATCGCACTGGAGGTTCACGTTGTCCGGGCCAACGACTGGAATGGCATGACCTGCATGTTGTACCAGAGGCCCAGCCCTGAGCGCACACCCGGACAGGACCGCCAATTCGCCTTCAAATGCAACACAACCAGCTCCTTCTCCAGCATCCTGCTCAAGGTCAGCCCCCCCACAACTGGTCAGCAGGCCGTGTTGGATGAGGTTTTTAGCGTAGTTGTTGGTTTTGATCGCAGCAAACACATTAAAATGATTAACACAAACAAAACAACATATCTATTGTTAAAATATGAAATGGTTAGATTTTTTACTTGATTGTATCTTTTGTCCCTACAGAGCACCATTGTGGAGGCTTCCCTGCAGCTTCCTCAGTCTCTCTTTAGCCAGGCGGCGCCCCCCGGGCAGGCAGAGGACACGGTCTACAAGCTCCATCTACTGGGCCTCCGCAATGGCAAGTTTTTCCCCTCCACCAGCAACTCCTCCCAGCTGGCTGATGGTGGGAAGAGGAGGAGTGTTGCCGCCCCGGTCATCATGGCCAAGATCGGTGAGTCGAAATGTTTCAGTGTCGCCGTTTAAAGGGGAAACCTGAAAATATTCTGCCACTGACGCATAATGCAGCCAAACAGGTGTCTATTCTGATACCTCTTTCTGTGTGTTTTCCATCAGAGGGCATGTCCCTGCGTGTCCTGAGGACGCCCGTTAACGTCACCCTGCGGCGGTTTGCCCGCGGCTCAGATGCCGTGTCCGCCCGCTGGAACTTCAGCCTGGTGGGAGGCCACGGAGGATGGCAGAGCGACGGCTGCCGCATTCTGGGCCATCACGACAACTTCACCACCATATCGTGCAACTCTCTGGGCAACTACGGTCTGCTGATGGTAGGTTGGGTTGACTTCTTGTGTTCATTGTAGGACATGTGACAGTGATCAGCATCAGTAAAGATGGCCTCTATCGTGAATTTAGTTTTTTCAATATAATCTGAGGATTTCTCACCTCCTCTGTCATGCAGGACCTCAGCAGTGTGGAGTACTTCTCTCCAAGCATCCAGCCCCTGCACCCAGTCATCTATGCCACTACTATCCTACTACTTATCAGCCTGCTCACCATTATCATCAGCTACGTCTACCATCACAGGTAATCATTTTGCCTGAATTGATTTGTAATTCATTATTTTTGCTCTCATTTATTATCTTTATCTATGTTTGCCTGGGACAAATGCATTTTCTACTCTGTCATCTCTTTCATCATGTTCACGTTGCTGTACATGTATCATCCCCAAACATGTATTCTCAGTTTTGCCCAGCCCCGTTGGGGGTAGAGACAAAACTGTCACCGTCCGACTGTCCCATCCATCAGTAGGAAATGCTTTCACATAACACGTTTGTCCTTTTCTAATCCTGCGATTGGTTGTTCCCGTGACCTCAGGTCTGTCCGCGTGAGCCGCAAGTTTTGGCACATGTTGGTCAACCTCTGCTTCCACATCTCCCTCACCTGCGGGGTCTTTGTCGGCGGCATAAATCAAACGCGATATGCAAGCGTGTGCCAAGCGGTGAGTACACACCGCCCGGGACTCCTCCAACGCTCCCGCGGTGCTTTCGTCCAAACTTAAGTAGTCAGCAGTCACAACTGAACAAGTGCTTCCGATGTTTTCAAGGAAAAAATTAATATTTGGGGTGGAGGAAAGTTGCCTTTGGCTAAGTTCACTGCGCTCGTAAAAAGACGTGTGGAAGCACAGTAAAAGATGCATAGAAAGATTGTTTCCATGTCTGGAGGCCGTCCCGGTCCTCCCCTCATGGTGTGTTGTACTGAGACACATTACTTATTCATTTTTCATTGCACAAAGTACCTGGATGAAAGATCTTGGCAGATAACTTTTTGTTTATTTATTTAATCCCCTCTGGCATAGAGATATATCTCACAAGGTGATTTTTCAACTCAGGCTGATGAAGACATACTCGATTTTAAAGAAATGCTCAAGGGCCATCATGCCTTTTTAGAAATACGCATTCCATCATTTATATTTTTATTGGTGAAATTTAACAACGGGTGCATTCTATCATTCTGACATCGGGGATTGATTGCATTTATTCTGCGTTCGCAAATGCCATGTCTAAAATAACCTCAATCTCTTCCAGGTGGGCATCCTGCTGCACTATTCCACTCTGGCCACCGCGCTGTGGGTGGGCGTGACCGCGCGCAACATTTACAAACAGGTGACGCGCAAGGCCAAGCGCTACGAAGAGCTGGACGAACCTCCACCGCCACCGCGGCCGATGCTCAGGTACAACACCAGCACTCCAGCATTACACCCGATGTGTGGCAAAAGCAATACATTTGGGTCGCATGTTCTGAGCCGGACAAGGAAACTTTTATCTTGCTCTTTAGCTGCTCAGACGTCATGCGACACGTCGGTAAACTGCAGGCGGTTTTATGATTGCCGAGCATGCGTTACTGTGGCTCCTAAAACCAAACACTGCGAAAGGGGAGGAACTTCCTCCCAGTCCTCGCATGCTGCTGCATCCACTTCTCACCTTCTGCAAGTAGAGAAGTGAACAAACCAGAGCTAAACGTATTTCGTGCTGTCTTCTGTTTCTGGATCGGCATGAGGCTGCAGTCTTACACAAAATGCTGTACTCTTGTTTCTGAGCCTTTGTAAAGTAAATTGTTCTGTGTGTGTGTGTGTGTGTGTGTGTGTGTGTGTGTGTGTGTGTGTGTGTGTGTGTGTGTGTGTGTGTGTGTGTGTGTGTGTGTGTGTGTGTGTGTGTGTGTGTGTGTGTGTGTGCTTGATATGCATTTCAAAAGAGAGAAGAGGTGAGTATGTCAATGAGCTTTCTCTTGTTATCAGTGGTCATGAATGTTTGGTGAAACTGCCACATGGTGTCAGTGTAGAGGCCTGGAATGCCATCGGACCCCTGTGTGCGCTTTGTGCCTGCTCGTCATCCTACAAAACAGAAAGACTAAATCAGAACCACCCCTCTGTCCTTTCTCCAAAAGGTTCTACTTAATCGGCGGCGGGATACCCATCATAGTGTGCGGGATCACTGCAGCAGCGAACATCAAAAACTACGGCAGCCGGACCAACGCACAATAGTAAGCAGTCCCTGTATAGAAGGCAATTAAAGTTGCCATCCCTGAGTATGAGCTCATGCTAATGCATTGTCCATTTAGTTGGATAACAGCCTTTAAAAGCTCTCTTGGGCCCGGATGCTTCTTTTTTTTTTTACATGCTGTCCTCAGGAGGAGTTGGCTTTAGTTATCGAGCGGCCAAGCTGCACCGCTTGAGTAAATAATGGATATTTTTATGAGGGTAGGAAAAGTTTATTCCCTGAAGTTCTGATTATGGTGGCCTATTAATGGTATGTGCATCCAAGCAACAAGCAACTGCTGCCAGTTTACAGCGAGCTGCTCCCCCCCTCAACAGTAGCAGCTGTTTAGATGGTGCAACGTGGCTGACTAATTGAGAAATCTGCACCCGTATCTGTCTGAAGTCTTTGGAGTTTAATTAATTTCTTGCAAGCAAGATGAATCCAGCCTGTGTTATTAAATGTAATGGGGCAGTTACTGTAAAAACGAGACGCAAAAGTTTATCAAAGTTATTTTAAGTTTGAAGTAAATAATGACAGTGGCAGATGAAGATGAGATGTTGTGTGGTTTTACTGAGCACTGCTGGCAATCTTTCCTTTTTTGGAGATGCTATATAATTTAAATGCTTGCTAAAAGATGAACTTTATATAATTGCGGGAAAAAGACTAAAACTAAATTGCTTATCTTACTGTAAATTAAAGGCTTGATTGGTTCCAACTGTCTTTTCTCCTTCTAGTTGCTGGATGTCATGGGAGCCCAGTATCGGGGCCTTTTACGGTCCAGTGGGATTCATCATCTTTGTGGACTGCATGTACTTCCTCAGCATCCTGCTGCAGTTGCGCCGCCACCCCGATCGCCGCTATGAGCTCAAGGAGCCGAGCGAAGAGCAGCAGCATCTGGCTCCCGGCAACGGGGAGGCCGGGTCAGAGGGTCCCAGCAGCCACTGCCACCCCCTCACTCTCCAGCTCCAGCCTCACGACGCTTCGTCCTCCATCGTGTCCGCTCCCTACCCCGTGCCCCTGGCGGCCCTGGAGAACGAGCACACCTTCGCTGCCCAGCTGATGGGTGCGGCGGGGGCGTTGGGGCTGTACGCGGCCCTCTGGGTGTTCGGGGCCATGGCCGTATCCCAGGACCACCCCTATGACTTGGCGTTCACCTGCCTGTTTGGGGTGGCCGCACTGGCACTGGGGGCGTTCATGGTGGCGCATCACTGCGTCAACAGGCAGGACATGAGGCGCTACTGGTCCCAGGCCTGTTGCTCCGGGAGACGGGCCTACTCCGCACAGGAGGACGTCCTTCTGCCCCAGCCCGGCGTGGCGATGACATCCACAGCAGGCTCGGCCAGCAAGGCAGACGGGGAGTCCACCAAGTGTGGCCACAGCAGCGCAGAATCGTCTTACACCAATAAGAGCGCACCGAGCATGCGCAACTCCGCCCACGGCAGCAAGCTGACCAATCTGCACGCGGAGGCCGCTCAGTGCAAGTCCGCCTCGGCGCCGCCGACCGCCAACGGGGGGGCGGCCGTTCTGGACAACAGCCTGACGGAGCATTCACTGGACAATGAAATTAAAATGCACGTGGCACCGGTCGAGGTGCAGTTCCGCCCGGTCAACAACAACATCAACAACCCGACGGCTGCCACCAACGGGCACACGAGCAGGCATCACAAAAACAGGGCGCGGGCGCACAGGGCAAGTCGGCTGACGGTGTTGCGAGAGTACGCCTACGACGTCCCCACCAGCGTGGAGGGCAGCGTGCAGGGCAGCGTGCAGAGCGCCCCCCACAGGCGGCACCACCATTATGACATCGCGGCGCGCAACAGTCGACGGGCAGCGTACATGGCCTACAGGGAGCGGCATCAGAGCCAGCTGCAGCAGGACAGCAGCGACAGCGCCAGCCTGCCGCGCCGCTCCCGCTATGCGGATAAAGGAGGGGAAGGAGAAGGAGGAGGAGGCGGCAGCGTTGGCGACGGCGGCAGCACCCCGGGGAACGGGACAGTGGTGGTCGAGGAGACTGAGCTCGTGGCTACCGCCGCTGGGTCATGCTCGAGCAAAGACTCGGGTCCTGCACAGCAGACCAGCGGCACAGAACTAGAAAGCCAACCCAAGTCGTATGGGCTCAACCTCGTCACTCAGGCTGGGGGCGTGGCCAAAGAAAACGGACACGCGGTGCCTTTAATAAACACAGAGAGCGCGGCCAGCGTAAAGACTGGCCTGTGGAAACATGAAACTACCGTGTAGCGACCGTTTCCGTCCCCAAAGACTGCGTTGTGATGTGCTCTCACCTTTAAACTGTGAAATGTCTTTTTTTCCGATTGTACATTTATTTTTTATGAACAATCAAATCATTACTGCCACTGAACTATCTTTGTCAATATGTTTTTGTAAAATGTCTATTTTTATAACTTTTTAAGAGTTCCGTACTGCATGGTCTGAGCATACCCTTACCCCGGGGACTTCTTTTTTTTTCCATTTTCTAGTTTGTCCCAACAATAATAAAAAAAAAAAAGTTCTGTTCACCTAATTGAAGGTGTTTTATTCTCGTGATAACCCACTATCTCCTCTCGGCTCTGCAGCCAGTGCAAAGGTGAGTCAGATCTGTTTTGTTTCCAAGAGCTTCTCTTTGCTGACAATATATGACAAGCTGGTAATTGGCTTTTTCACTGACCTTCAGGTGCCCTCGGGCTCCCTTCTCCTCTGCAGAGCGCTTTAATTGCAGCTGGCTGGTGTCTTCGGGCTCTACAGGTGTTTTCTCCCTGCCTGCTGGCAGATTTGATGAGTGCACTGTACTTCCTCGGCTTCCCGCTGACTTGATGCCCGGGCTGTGATTGACAGCTGCCTCGTAGAGCAGCTGCCACGACGAGAGAAGGAATAATGAGAAGAGCGTGGCTTCCTCCTCTTCCGTCTCCTTCCATTCTGCGACCCCTCCGCGGCCTGCAGCTGAACCAGAGTCCCGCTTGCAGCTCGACGTCGCTGTTGGCCGGAGAGCATGAAGTGTGATTCGACTGCAGAGCGTTCTAGAGATGCGCGTCGTGTGGATGCATCCGACATGGTGGTTGTGTCGGCAACAGCCACGGGCCGCTCAAGTCTGACATTGAATCAGGTCTCTGCTTTTGTAGGGTTGAAGGGAAGGAGGGGGGGGGGTATTTTCGGAAGCTCCATGGAAAACTGTTTCGAGTACCCTCTCCAATATTATTAAATAAGGCAATTACTACCTACTGAAAGTGATATTCATGTCTCCTCACAGCACGCCGCTGACCACCATCTTGAAACGCGGAAGGTCGTGCGGCAAAATGTTCCCTTAATGTTCCACATCTAAGAAGCCACGAGTGGTCACCGCCTACCGACCGCCGTCGTCTCGGGCCGTAGAAGAAGCGGGGCCGATGGCACGGCTCCAATAGCTCCAGTTTTTCTATTAATGGCGTATTAATAAAACACACATTTCACTCAGGCAAAGATATATTGCCCAGCCATCTTGGATGTGACAAATTCTAATAAGACTTCTGAATTATGTAGAGAGCGGTTACGCCTTGATTAGTTGGTGCCTCACTGATTCCCTCGGGGGGCATGAAAGAGTGATCTTCAAATAATTGCCAAGGTTCTTCAGCATTGCCATCTGTTACGAAGTTCATCGAGGTTGTCAGCGAGGCAGAAATGACAATCGGAGGCTGTTTGTGCTGTGAGGGGGGAGGAGGAGGGAGGAGGAGGGGGGGGGGAGGGGGGCTCATCAAGGCAAATAAACTGATAGTGTCTCTGCTTCAAGATCACAGGGACACCTTGGGCCGAAATCAATAATAAATTAAGATAAAAGTAATTGAGTTATTCAGATCTCTTCTCAGTCTGAAGTCTGAGGGTCAGATCAAACATCCCAGAAATAATACATCAGAGAATCCCATTCAAACACCCAAAGCGGCTGCTGCTGATAAACAGTCTATTTTCAGATTAAGTGATGATCCCGCACTTTTTTCTTTTCTTTTCTTTTTTTTTTTCCAACCACTTTCCACTTAGTGCGCTCTGCAGAGCATATCTGAGCTCGATTCCTCACCAGGAGGCCCAGGGACGACCGGAGTCCGACAAGTGATGTGTTGTTTACATTTTCCAATCGCTTGCTCGCGGCGCCCGGAGGAAGCATCTGGCTCTGTTGTGGAAACTTGCCACTGGAATGAAGATTGATACTTTTGAGAGACTGAAGCCATCTGACTGTGTTGATTGTAATTAGGTGGCTCCGGCCGTCCAGGGGAACCACAATGTTGGTTTTTTTTTACCTGTCGTGCACTAATCCCCCCCCCCCCCTCCCCAAAAAAAAAAAAAAAAACTCCGAGGCCTGACATATAAATGAAAGCATTAATTGGCATCCGGGGTTTGTGATGATCGCTGTCAGTGTCGAGCAGCTGTCTGCTAAGATAATTGGTGAATTTATGTAGGTTGGTAAGTTCCTTCCTTTGGAATATTTGCAAATGAGGCGAAGTCCCCTCATGTTGTGGAGGTCAGGGCTTCTGCAAATGCTTGAACTCGAGCACAGTCGCACAATATTTTAGTTTTTAAGACAAACGCATGAAGTGACAGTTGTGCCTCACTTTACAGGGATACTCTGACATAAATCATATTAATTGCTTTTTTTTTTTTTTTTTTTTCACCATCAGAAACGTTTCTAACGTGCAAATATAATACTTTGCAAATCATTTCCTAGAAAAATAGCTTACTCACGTCACAGGATTTTACTTTGGAAATTAGCATTTTGCAATGCCAACTTGTTTTTTATGCTGATGATGCGAAACAGGAATAGAAACTGTCCTGTCCGTGTTTTGTATCTGATTCAAATAAGGGAAAGTGAGAAGCATGAAAATGACAAACATTTATGGGGAATGCAGATTAATGTAACGAGAAGGGACTCCATGACGTCTTTAGTTGGTGTTGTCAGTTGGCCAACTCTTTTGGAATTGAGGTGAACTTTGATCTCTTGGCTTGACATTGCTGAAGGCCACCTCGATGTGAGCGGCGTGTCAGCTCGTAGTCGTTTATTGTCCGTCATGTTTCAGAGTGACATAACTCTTCTGGGGAGCCTGCGTCTTAAATGCGCATTATCAAATGCCACTAATCTTCTTAGCCATACTTTCTGTACCTACTGCCGTTGGTCCTACGGTGCTCTCCGAGTTCAAGACTTCTCGAAAACAAAACCAGAGAGCCACGAGCCCACCGCCTCTCTGAATTACGCTCTTCTTTAGCCGTACATTAATGCGCCCTGAGATTGCCTTTTTGACACCCAGTCCTGAATAAGATAAATGCTTTACCCTTTCTGTTTTGTTTCCTTCGAGCTGATTTAGGTGTCTCGGCAGAAGAGCTGGTTGCAAGTGGCATCTTAAATAATCTGCCTGTCGACGGTTGGAGAATGCCACTCCATATCTCATCTTGTCAAATCACACAAGACTGCAAAATCAGCCACAATTTCCCCCTCATAATTGACTCTTCTGTTATGCTGTCGAATGACAAAACAATATCGCCTGAACCCGCGCTATAGTTTCCTCACTCCGGGAATGTGTGTGTGTGTGTGTGTGTGTGTGTGTGTGTGTGTGTGTGTGTGTGTGTGTGTGTGTGTGTGTGTGTGTGTGTGTGTGTGTGTGTGTGTGCGTGTGCGTGTGTGTGTGTGTGGTGGAGATAATATGTTAATTCTTCATCCGCGTGATGTTTAGATGAATCAAAGTGACGAAATTCCAATATTAGCGACGTCTCCTCATTAAACGCAGTGCAGAGACCTGACGCAAACCAAAAAATATATCACGGTTAAACTTTGGGCACCATGAGAGAGCAGGACAGAAATAGATGCTCATTTAGTGATCTCCAGGGAGAGGGCAGTGCTCTGCTACTGGTTTGATTTCATTAGATCAGAATCACAGTGTGTGTGTGGATAATTCCTGATTTGTATTTAGACAAGCTGGACTTTAATTACATGCTAAAATAATATATTTATTGAAGAGTCAACTCAAAGTTCACAGCGGACCCATAATTATGTGTCTGTGTTTCATATTTTAACAGCAATTTCCTCCTCATTCTTCCTATAATTATCAGGAAAAATGATGTCCAGACACTCTCTAATGTCATTTTCTATCTTTTTCTCTCTCTCACACACACACACACACACACACTGCCGTATCGTGATGACATCAAGCCATCTGCAGAGCTCCCGTCCCCATGTGTTGGTGGACCTGTGCTCTCATTAATGCCCTCACACTGCCATCCATCTACCTGTGCCAGTCTGTCCGAACACATTTTGGCTTCATCTTTCTGTCCAGGCGTTATTTATAGCCACCTCAAACACAGTATCACTCATTGTTCATAGTGACAGTTTCATGACAGTAGCCCACACACACATACACACACACACACACACACACATCTGGATATGTGAAGGTTGTCTATTGGAATGCATTTTTTTTTCTTTCTCGACACACTGTGGGGCTTGTGATGAGGCTTTAGTCATATCTCCCAAATATTGAACACATGTGAAGACTTTTTCATTGACTAATTTGTGTTTGGAGGTTATTTTGTGCTAACTACTACAGCGTGCACAATCAATTCATTTTAGACCTGAAGCAAAAATAAAGTACATCAGTTTGGGTAATATTGGAGATTGAGAGAACATTACAGAAGTTCCCCTGTTTTGAATTGTGTGCTAAGCAAAGCTCCCCCGCTGCTAGCTTCATATTTAAAAGACGAGGAGAGCGGCATCAATCTTCTCATGACAAGTTTTTCACCAGAAAGCGAATCACCATATAGGATACTCCCCGAAATGTCAAACTTTTGCATCATGTGACAAGTTGATAGGTGATTTGATTGAGGCTCACTGGTGCAAAAACCCCACATTATAATAAAAGTAAATGGGCTGCTACTACCGTGTCCGTCTGTACCGCACACTGCTGAGACGCCATTTTACAGAGACACTATGTAACTTTGGAAAAAGAAAAGTCACCACGTGCTCTTGCAAATGAAAAGTATAATTCATAAGCAATAAAACACACCCTTGGTGAATTCAATACACACACGTTTTTTGCCGCTATGACCAGTAGCTTATGGGCTAATTCATATAGATAGATATTGCCGTCACTGAGTCAGTTCACCGACTTCATCGAGCCACCTAGTGTGCCACTCTCGTTACACCATGTTGTAGCATTTATTTAAGTTAAATAGGCTCGCTTTATGGGCTGAACAAGCTTTATCGCATAATAACCACAAAGTGGTTTTCAGATTTGATTAAACACTTGAAAGATGCTTACAGTGCATAAAGATAATATCAAACATCAGGCAAACCGCAGTTTGTATGCACCTATCTTGATGGATCCTCAATCCATGTCAGGTAAGTGGAACATGTAAGCACCGGGTACCTTTTTTTAAATTTGCTGCATGTGATTCATGTATATTCCAGAATAAATATGTCTAAAAATAGCAGCTTCCTGTTTCATGACGTGTCTGAAGCTGTCTATTGTGTTTTGCAGTGAGGCAGAAAATTCTATCCTTTTGTGGTATTTTTGGGAGACAGTTGAACAGTCCTTTGCAAGTTCTCATTCTTTGCCGCCATGAAAGAGATTTGCTATATTGTTAAATATGTCCTTAACTTCAAAATAGCTGACAGTTGATTTGGCTTGCTCAGAGCTGGTTGGACTTTTCCAGGTTCACCTGCTCAGTGTGGACTTAATTGTCGGCCGCACGGGGCTTGTTTCGTTGTATGGCCACAGCTATGTGGGGAATCTCCTCTAGAGTTCTTTCTGGCCTGTGTACAGACATACTGTGCTCTCCAACAGCTGATCTATTGTTTATGTTGCAGTTTGTGTTTGTGCAAGATACAAGAAGACAAACGGAGAACTGTGTGTGTGTGTGTGTGTGTGTGTGTGTGTGTGTGTGTGTGTGTGTGTGTGTGTGGACTCCCACTTTAGCAGGCAGCTTCCCATCGTCTGACTTGACACACAAATGATGTAACTGTCTGACTGTCGTTGGGACAGTGGAGAGACTCACGATGAAAACAAAGACCCCGGGTGGTCCTTGAGCTATACTTTGTTCACCACATCCCTAAAAGTTTAATGCAGCCTACAAACCACACAGAGATACACCATACAATCAGTATAAGCCAATGGATGGAGTTGCTATATGAGAGGAATGATGATTTGACCATCAAAAGTGGAGAAAAGACGGCAATTATGTGATTGTTTAAGTACTTGTGTGTATATATGTATATATATATATATATATATATACACATATATATACACATATATATATATATATATATATATATATATATATATATATATAGATATACATATATATATATATATATACATATATATATATATATATATATATCTATATATATATCTATATATATATATATATACATATATATATATATATATATATATATATATATATATCTATATCTATATATATATCTATATATATATATATATATATATATATATATGTATGTATATATAATATATATATATATATATATATATATATATATATATATATATAATAATGTGTATGTGTATGTATGTGTGTATATATGTGTGTATGTGTATATATATGTGTGTATATATATATATGTGTATATATATGTGTGTATGTGTATATATATATATATATGTGTGTGTATATATATATATATGTACGTATATATATTTATATATATATATATAATGCATTGTCTACTTTACTCCACTTTTCTAGGAAGGATTTCTAGATATAAATATATATACAACTATGTGTGTGTAGATTAGTAGATGTCTCAATTCTAGATACTCATAAATAAGGCAACGATTACTTTCATTATTAATCAATCTGCTTTTTAATATATTTTTTTCCACATTGATAATCATTTAAAAATGTAGCTTGTTTTGCTCAATCAACCGACCCCCCCTAAGCGTAAGGCTATCCATCCAATTTGCAATCATCTAAACAGAGGAGCAAATCCTCACATGTTAAGTTGGAAGTATTTTTCTTTATGAATGCATAATTACCTAAAGCGTTGACAGTCGATGAATTGACTAATCTCTCCAGTAAAACATTAACAACCAAATGCATTTGTCTTGTCCTTATTTCCAGACACGAGACACTCACCCACTTTTGCGCGCCCCCGCCGTCGACCGCGTATGCACGAGCGGCGTTCCGGCGCGCGCTCTCTCACTGCGAAACTTGGGAGGAGTTGAACGATGAGCAGCAACTAGTACCATCAGTGTTCAAGCCCCGGGACTGAAGCGACGCTATTTCCACTAACAAAGTGCACCGTCGGAAAATAAATTAAAAAAAAATTAAAAAATTAAAACAGCAACTATGGACGCGAAGAGAGTGGAGACCGTCTCTGGCCGGGTGGATGCCGCTGTTTCTTCACCTGGTAGGACAGTGGTCGCATGTTATCCTTTGGTGTTGTGTTTTGCATGGAGACGTCAGACAAAACTCCTCGTGTAGCAATTACAATTTAACGCTGCCTTGCATATCGGTCAAACATATTTAATATCCCGGGCACAGAATAACTTCTAATTCCGTGCGCTTGTGTAGGACCACTCCTTAATTCGGCTCGCAGTTATTGCAACGTCTTAACTCGGACTCACCTGAGCTCCACGTCGTGCTCACGTAACGTCAAGTGATTGACAGGTGGAGACCCATCGCCGCTCGTTTCTCTGCACTAGCGTTTGTTGAAAGGCAACATTAAATTGGTGTGTTTTTTTAATGGAGTCTGGCGTCTTTTTCTCTTTGCAAAGTTTCCGCTTGCATGTTTCTGCTCTGCAACATAATGTCTTTGGTTGTTTGTTTATTTTTTGTTGTTGTCTGGACTTTTGCCTTCTCTTGAAAAGAAAATGTGGTTGGTTGATGGGCTTTTGCTCTGGGCGACTTATTTGTTCGAAACCCAGCTGGGCAGCAGACATTTCAATTTAGTTCTGTTCCTGCTGAATAATTTTTACACTCGGGGCATTAACACAACAAGAAATCCATGTTCCAATTAAGATACTTTTTTTTTTTCTTTTCATGTTGATCTGCCACTGTATAGCCACACACTTTGTATGCAGGAAACTTTTTAACCCTCTTGTGATAATTCAATTTGAGTATAGCCTATAGGCACAGGGGCATCCGTGGGGGGAAAGAACTGACCATGATGGATTCAGCAGCACAAATCCTACAAATCCTACTCTCCTCCTCCTCCTCCTCCTCCTCCTCCACAGTACTTGGCTGGCATCCAGAATAATGATCACTCAGTCGTAGTCCATAGGTTTTCCCTCAGGCTCCTTACTGCCTCTCTCAGAGCCAGAAAAGCAGTTAACTGCTCATCATTCCTGGCTGAGGTTAATGTTTGTTTGCACACCTAATTGACTCCTAATTATCCTTTGTTAAGGATTTGAGTCATACCATCAGGATATGAGCTGTTTGAGAGGTACTCCTCTCAAACTTAATACTCCACCGGCAAATGCTTTTCTGCAATTGTTTGTTCGGAATTTAGATTTTCCCATTTCTCCTTACCCACGGCACGAAGAATGGGGAAACAATAATGTTACCACACAGCTAAAATAACTGCTATTGAATGGTCAAACTCATGCCAGTGTATGAGGACATGTAGACTTCGACAAATGCTTTTAACGGGGCTGAATAATCCAGATCATGGGTATGTGCGCTGCAGAGAACATAATGTTCTGTTCGTTGAACAGAATAAGTCACAATTTGTAGTGAAGATATCTGACTGTTACAGTATTTTATCTTTAATATCTCAGCTATAGGAAATTGAACTATCGGAGAGTAAACTAGGTGTTATGTTATTTAGATCTTGATTGCTGTTCTCTTCCAAAAGAAGCTTATTTTAAAATCTATATGAGTCTTAACTTTTTATTTTGAAAAGTTTGGGGTTTCACTAGTTTTGCCTCCAGCAGCAAGTCTCCCTTGCTTGCTGTAATTGGCACTCCTGACCAAGTTTCTCATTGACAGAGGGCTTGAATTTCAGTCGGTCTATATAGGAGGGGCTAGTAATATGTACTGCATCTCTACGAGAAACCACATTATGGCACTGACTAATGCAAGAAAACATTTTCTCAATATGCCTGGAACTCTTCATCTTTTTTCTCTTTCCCCACGCTCTGAAACCCCCACCACTTTGTCACCCAGTGGGCTACCACATCATGATCCCTCCCCGGGGAAATCTTAAAACATAACGATCTCCCACAAAAAAACAAAAAAAAAATTGCTACATCCACCCATCCATGAGTTGATCCTCCCCAGAGCTGCTTCCTTGTGTGCAGCGATTCTTTGCATCAGTGCCTTGGAGCGCTCTCGGATCACTGTTGCGACTTCTGCCGATGCGTGCCAACGGCTCCCTTAGACATTTCTCTCCGTTAGTACCCTCATCCCTGGATTTCAGAAAGGCGATGTATGAAACGTAGCCCTGCAAGGTTTGTTGTTTCCGGATGAGCTACTTTCAGCACCACGGCTAGCTCCGTCTTTTGTATCGAAACTGCTGAGAAGGAGCTGTGTCCATTGTCGAAACTTTTTGTGATGAATGTCCTCATTTCCTTTGTGCCGGTATGAATTATCATAGCTAATTATGCCTCTTATTGTTTATTCAGGGCCTCGAACAGTGCTTAACAACATTAAGTAATAGAACCCCAACGGTAAAATGTTACCACGAGGCGTTACTTCATAGCTGTTTAACCGATGCTTCATTTACCCTGATTTGCATTTAATTACTTCAGCTTATGTGTAGCCTGATAGATGCATAATATTTTCAGCAGAACTAGTTAATAAACACACAACTTTATAGATTACTGTCAGTCAAGAGACAACCCAAGATATAGTCACATTTAGTTCAGCAGTGGGAAAAGTGCAGGCATAAGATGGAGCGTTAAAGGATAGAAGGTCAGTCACAATACAAATCTGCGTATGAATTACACATGGACCAAACGGACCTTTCTGAAATAACACAATTGGTTTGCGTTATTGGTTTGATTGTGCTTAGATTAGGCTGAAATCCTAATGAGTAAAGCAATTATGTGTGGGATGTTTTAGTGAAGAACACGTTTCAATAATGTGCGTAATTGTGCTAAAAGCCACGCATTTGTTTTGCACAGGCGAGGAAAGAGCCACAGTTCACACTGTCCGTTCTTAGATGCGAGCCGACCACACGCGGTGTGCGTGTGTGTCTTTTCTCAGCCAGGGGTCCTGAGATCACAGTGAGGCGGAGATACGGAAGAAACTGCTCCAAATCTGTCAGACAGCAGAATGCTGTGTGACAGATTGTCAGAGGGCAGTTTTCAACAACATCTAACGCGGGATCACGGATCTGAGAGTTGTCCTGCCTGTGTTTAAAAGCAAAGGATGTGCTGTTTGATTTGTAATTAGAATACATTACAGGGCCTCATGATTTCAGAGCTTGAAGGAAATATATTCCAAAAAACACATTTAAAGGCAACTTCAGGAGACTCAGCGTGGCAGCTTCATAAAAGGCCCATTTTGACAGCATGTTTAGATGTTTTTTTTTTTATTGTGAAAATCACAGAGGTAAATATGTGTCTTTTATGTAGTCTTGCTTTGCACCTCCTTCAAGGCTTTACAGTAAAAAAAATAAATAAAGCAAGGATCACACTTTCTTCAGATCTGCCTTGTTTTATATTCACTTCACTCTATAAATAGGTTATAATTTGACAGTTGGAATTATTAAACAGTCAGATTGGGACATCATATGGTCTTAATGGCATACAAACTGCTGTGAAGTTAATTGTACTCCTTAGCATCAAGATGGGGCCCAGAAAGAAGCCTTCTTCGTTGATGGATTGTTTTTCTGACCACCTTTGTGCTTCCTCTCTATACCTGTCGATTAAAAAAACAAACAAAAAAAGCTAGCCCTCGGTCAAATCCAGGATTAATTGTTCCATGACCTTCCCTGCTCGTCCCTGGGGAACCCTCCCAGCAGGTTTTGTTTGTTCTGGATCCAGCCTTTGTTTTTCCCCTTCGAGAGACTGGGTGGGGAGCATCTGCTTGCGTGGACCATCTGCCCCGGAACTCAGGCCAGATAAGAACGAGGGAAGGAGAAGTGAAAACAAAATGGGAGGAGGCGAAGGATACAGGGGACAGAGAGGGAGAGGTGGAGTAAGACAGTGATGGATGAACTGGGTGACTAATTGGTCGTCGGAGAAGGGGAACTCGTGGAAGGAGCATCATTGCTGTGGCATTAACTGTGGGCACAGCGGAAACGTGAGGTGTTTGTTTATGGTCACTGAAGGCAAAAAGAAGTGTCCTTTCTTTTTATGTTTTATTTTCTCCGCCCGCAGGCCTGTTCATGCCACAGATTCGCTCCATTTGACTTTGACTCTTGGATGGAGTGCCAAACAGCCGATGCCAACAGGGTGGCGAAGCTTTGCCTCAGCTTGCTAACGTGTCTTTCTTTGTTTGCGCTAGAGGTTGACCAATTGTGCAGCGGCCGATTGGACAATTGCACAAACTACCGTTATTGACGGAACTGGGCCCTGATGTTGCCAATGGCAGCCACCAGCAGCCACCAGCAGTCACGCATGGAGGCTCCACACGCATGATGAGGGCCACTTTTGCTGAAAATATCTGCGTTCATGTGATTAGCTGCTGATAATAACCTTAACAACTGTGAAAGACCCTGCTCACATTGGCTGTGCCACAGCCAGAAAGGCATGACAACCTTTAAATTACGTTTTAGAAATTATTATTTCGACAGCTTGAGATATTAATGCATTATTCGGATGATAGGGTTAGACAGTGGGCTAAATCTTTGGTCTTGGAAACAGCGGATTTTGCAGCAAGCTGACAAGTGATATTTAAGTCATGTCTAATCTGTTTTTCGCTTTATTTCTCCACACAAAAGTTAAATCGAGTGTATATATATATATATATATATATATAACACGACACTATCAGCTTCTTTGTCCATGATACAAGACAGACGGACAGGGAGGGAAATAAATCCTTCAGCTGTTACTTGAAGGGGAAACATTGGCATATTAATCGGATATCTTTTTTCCCCCTGCCCAAAGGCCTTTTGGCTCTTTAAGGGAAAAAAAAAATCTATTTTTAGGTTAAGTAAGCCAATGACATTTTATCATAGTTCAGCATGGGACAGTTGCTTTGCTCTGTGTCCATTGTAATTTTACAGCCTGATAATAGTCAAAGTTTTATTTTTAAAGTTAATGACTTCTGCATGATGGCTGGGTGGCTTGCTCGCGACAGTCAGTGTCCCCCAATAAAAAAATTGCAGGTTTGATCCCCACAGTTGCCCGCCTGTGACCCTTTAATACAAAGTTGATGTGTGATCACCTTCCGTTCCTTTTCTGCTCTGCTCCGTTAGCTCCTATTTTGTGCGTCATCTTTTCCTGCTTTGTTGCTTTGAGATAAGATAAGAGGGCCTTTTCTAAATTGTACCTGCACAAATTAGTGATACTTTGTATTTGTCACTGAATTCTTATCATTCTACAAAAAGCCAGTGATTTCCCCGCCCCAACATTATTCTACACTGTGCCCCATAAAACCTGAACAGTTATGGAACCAACATTAATGAACCAGCCGTGTGTCTAGTAGAATGAGTCTTTCCGAGGAGTCCTTGATGAAATGGTGTCAGAGCTGAACATCATACAGGCCATATGTGGAGGCAGGCCTGGCATGAGTGGCCAACTGGACGGTCCGTCTGCCTTTCTTCTCATTCCAATGGGTGGGGCGGGGGGTGGGGGGGGGTGGTATTTTGGGCTTTAGTTCCTCCAGAAGTCCATGTCCTACAGAGTGGTGCCAGCACTTAATATAGACGGCACAATACTAACTATAGATGTCATTCTGATGGGAGATTATGACATGTAAAGCATATGCCAGCCCGACTCCATCATGTTAATCAGGGTAAACCTGAAAATAGATTGGAAGTATAACAGCGGTTTGCATAGAATAGCAGCGGTCGTCAAAAGGCTTATCTACAGTGGCTTAAGTAATTATTGTTAGATGTTTTTCAATGTTGTGTCAATGAACCTTTCACCTTAAAAATCATGGAAGGAATGTGTCTGCTGGATGGCAGCCGTGGCATCCGTGTAATGTGCAAGGCTGACACCAAGTGGTTATACAGAGAAAATGGTGCCTCAGCAGTGGAGAATCCTCCCTTTCACACTCTTTTCATCCAGTTGTTGAGCTGTAAGCCAGCACACACTGGACAGCTGTCCTTGTGCTGTTTATTGTGCTGTTTTTCTGCCTATTTTCTTTGTATTGACACTACAAGAGAGTGCACACTTTTACCTGTCATAGCCTAATATATCTCATGTGTCGATCAGGTCAGACGTCGGTCGGTGCGTATCCATTTCACCATAATCTAATATGGCCAAACATGTCAGAAAGCAATGTTATTGACTTGGATAATGTACCTGTGAAAACAAAGACCAGGTTAGGCTGATATAAGTGGTAAGTGATGAAGCGGCATTTTTCATTATAGATGTGGAAATAGGAAAATATTGACCATTTAGAGTCTTTTGAATTTTAGCATTTTTGCTTTTTAAAATTACTTAATTGATTAATTTGTTGTTGATAGACAATTAGAATAATCAAACAATTGACTGCTTTGTCAGATTCTGCTTTTTTTTTCTTTTTTTTTTTTTTTTAGATTAAACAAAATATTTGTACATGGTTTAGTGCAGACCACTTCATGTTTTATGTTTCCTGTGATGTAGTTGGCAAACATGTATTTAGGATTTCTTCCCAGAGGTGAGGTATTCACTCTGTCCTCAATACTTAATAATAGGTATGGCAGGTCACTTTCCTGATCTTTAGTCCACATTAGTCATGCGGCGGAAAAAAGGAAATCGCCCTTTGTTTGATAAACTAAAAAAATGAGAGCATCCCCTGAGAAAATGAAAGTGACCTTACCTGCTGATAGGCTGTGTGCCATTGTGTGCTTCGCTGCCACAATGACACGCATCCTTACACAGAAGGTGCCCCAAATCCCTCCAGGTGCTTGTATAGTCACCAGTGCAGTGTCTCTGTACACGCTGACCGATAAAGGGCCACTGTTATCTTCAGATAGCAGGCGCTGCGGCTGAATAATTTATGGAGGCATTCCAACACATTGGCTCAGAAAATGAAACACTCGCAGAGGGCAGGGAAGTGGTAAAAGGTTTGACGCTTGTCTCTGGAGGTGTTGGGGTTTGTGTCAGATTTTTATTGAATTTTTTGAATGTGTGCTTATTCAGAGATGTGTGCTAGTGTCTATACAACTTTCTCTATGTGCTGTGTGTTACATTTCTCATACGTTTTTCATGTTTTTTTTTGTTTATTTCTTTCTGCTCTAAAACTGGCTGTTACATTGGCCATAATGCCAGAGGGAGCACATGTGAGAGAGACCAGGGGAATGTGAACCGATCGACTATTCATTTTCATTATGCTGAGTTGCCTTCTCCCGAGAGCTTTGTCAATTACCCATTTAAAAAGGGCTGAACCCTTATTCGTGCCGTAATTAATACATAACTGAAGCATTATAATGAACAAATGCCGCGGTTGACACACAATTGCATCAGCAGGATCGTTAGGTGGGTATTGCAGCCTGTTTTTCCATTATCTTGTGTGACGATCTTGCGATGGGCCTTTTGGAACGGAAAACTGTTGCATTCTGAGGCTTTAGGACTCCTCACATACCAGTGTTTGATTAATGAGCTGTAGGCCTCACTGTGTGTGGACGGGACTGGGGTCCGTCTTTAATGCGCGAGGCAACATCAGGCTTGACTTAAACATTGCTTTGTAAAACAAAATGGGACAAATACTCACAAAAATATAAATGAACTGAATTATTTATGATTAAAATAAGAAATTATACACCAGCAACTTGAACAGGAATTCAAATTGAAGTGTATAATGTGTATAGAATATGATGAATTGAAGAGATCGGCCCTATTGTGCACGCTATCTGATCCAGTTACTTGTGTCAGTGTTGGAGCCTTCCTAATAGACACAGTTCCTTCCGTAACTCTGACACTGATTTTGGCTTTCTCAAAGCCAGTGTGCTCCCTCCTATCAGATTACTCGTGCCACGGCTCAAGAGATGTCTGTATCGATTTCAGGTCGGCTTAAGTAAATAAGGGAACAACCACTGTTTCCGCAAGGACGCCATTATGGAGCTCTCGTGTTTCAAATACAGAAAGAAAATAGATCCGAGATCTCCTGATACATACTGCGACGTCACCAAGACGAGCCTCCATCCCATCTTTAAATACTGCATTGCAGTGTATTTAATTCACTGGGCTGTTTCCCCTCATGCATTCTGCTAATTTTAACCACTTTGGAGGACAAGGTCACTGTGGGTGTGTGCGAAATTGGGAATGGAAAGTGTGTTAGTTGGAGGGAGGCAGAGAGACAGCCAGCCTCGATGCACATAGCTCAGTGCGTCTGGTGTCTGGCCCTGCTGCGAGTACCAACTGGCCGACTAACGCCGAGCCATAGGGTTTCTGACCACCATGACATTGGAGCTGGGAAGCAAAGATGGCATCGAAAGCAGCGACTCATTTCAAGCCATTTCAACGAAGAATAATGAGCACTCTGATTTATGGCTCCGACTTGTGACATGCATTTATAGGGTTCTGTAGTGGCTGTAGTTAGTTAGTGTGTGTCTGTGCGTATTTCAACTTTCACTTGGGCGGACTAGGGTGAGGCAATAGTTTTGAAAACATGAATTGTAATGTTTCCCATCTTTGTTTTTGGAAGTCTTTATTTACACATTTATAACATTTCAACAGGGCAGAAAAGGATTATTGGGAAATCCCCATGCTTAGATATTGATTTACATGTCAATGGCAGTACACAAGTGTAGGAGTATACTGCAACACAATAAGCTTCTTTCTGGCTTCCATCCACCTCTTTCATCCTCCCTTAGCTTCACACGATACACACATGAAGTAAAACGGACAAACTCATGTTCAGCAGATCATATTTCAGCCTCTTGCATTGATTACATGTCGGCATAAATTAATATTTTAACTCGACTGCTACATTCCAGCATTACCATTACACTTGAGAAGTAAAGGGAATTAGCGAGCTCTATACCTGTTAATGTGTTGGAGAACATTCAAAGGAAATAAGTGCTGAATTAATGCTTTGTTGCTGATGCTGCTGGACAGCAACCTCCTACGCTACGGGTAATGGCTTCTGTAATGGACTATTGCGTTATCCCTGCAAGGTTTTATGGAAATGCAGGGGCTTGCTTCCAATGAGCCTGTTGTCTCGAATGTGCATCCTCCATCATTCTATAGTGAGACGGCAAGGTTGTTAATATTCCTCAAGCTTTTCCAAAAACACCTGCAACACTGAGACAAGAAGGCCAGAGTCGCAGGAGGCCTTAAAGGGACCGAGTATGGACTGTAAATATGTGGGAAGTTCTGCTAGGTACATTGGTGTTCTGAGTCTGACTGTAACACACACACACACACACACACACACACACACACACACACACACCCCAAATACAGATACAAGTTTTACATTTTTGCTCCTTGCAACAGCGGTTAAAGTGTTAAACTTTGATCTTATTTCCAGAGGTTTGTCGTTTCTACTGATTTAAGATGTTAATGCACTCTCCAAAGTAAGTGCTGAGGTCTGAGAACACCGCTACAGCTAAGTCTGATGGGGCAAGAAACTCAATCGTAAACAAGCCGACAATTAAGTGATGTTAAGAAAATGAAATAAAAGAAACAATCAAACATGAATTATCCATTAATCACATTGCATATCCACAGAAACACTGTTTGGAGCAGAACTTAAAATCCAGTCATGGGATGGCAATTATTCTGTGTTTGCTGCTTTGAAAGGAGAGTTTGTTTTTACTGCAGAAGGTCTTTGATTTGGTTTGTTTCTTGTTTTAATTTGAATTCTCCTGCGTGTGTGTGTGTGTGTGTGTGTGTGTGTGTGTGTGTGTGTGTGTGTGTGTGTGTGTGTGTGTGTGTGTGTGTGTGTGTGTGTGTGTGTGTGTGTGTGTGTGTGTGTGTGTGTGTGTGTGTGTCCTCCTGATTGCTACTCATTCACCCCACCTGTCCAGTCCACCCAGCTGCCTTCCATCAGCTCATCTACTCAACAGTTTATCTTCCCCGGTTTTCCGTCCGCTCATCGCCGTGGTATCTTGTTGTTCTCGGCCGCTCAGTGTTCTAGATTCTGAGTAAATCCAGCTGCTTTCGTTTACTTGTACTCACCTCGTCTCCATGTGCCTGCAGTTTGGATCATCCCCCCAGCCAGCCTCCCTGCTACGCTCTCACCCGGCTCTGCCTGCCCAGCTTTGTTCTGCCCGGTCCCTCACCCTCACCCTCACCCTCTTGTCCTCGGTCCCCCGCTGCTCCACTACATTTCCCCATTGTGCCCCTGGAAATAAACTTTTTTACTTAATTTCTCCCTGGTTTGGGTTCACAACTGCCTCACCCCGTGACATGTGCAACTGAGTATGTCAATTGAAGTGCTTTTAAAAAAAAAAAAAAAGAAATAAAATGAGAGCAGAGACACATCTATTCTGCTGTTGTAAAATGTATATGACATGATAATGCTCTCAATTATTCAGTAATAGGTGACCTTGTTTGTGTGTGGGGCTTCAGGCTGTAGCAGTGTTATCGCTCACATGTGTACATGCTGAAATAATGCATGCAACATGAAGTTGTTTTCTGCAGCATTTATTTTATTATGTATTTTTGTCTCCATGTACAGTGCTTGCTATCGCGCAAACCAAAGCAATTATTATCTCAACCATTTGTTAACCAAGAATAGAACTACTTGTGGATCTGAGGAGATCCGTGAGTAGGAGCATTTTGAATCCCTCTCAACAGGGTGACGGTGAGCTGTAACAGCCGTATGAGAGCAGTGACCGGCTGGTTCTGAGAAGTAATATTATGGATTTTGTGCTGTGCTTCTCGCTGCTGCAGCCTCAAATGCTACTTCAAAGGAGCTTTCCTGCCGGTACTAGCAACCAACAACTCTCCCAAACTTCTCCAAAACTCACCGAGATGTCTATTGTACATCGACGCCTTGCTCTCTTCAGGACGTGTGTGTTTGCTTGGTGGTACCCGTTATCTGTGATAACCGTTGCCTGCTAATTTATGCACGCTGGTATTGATTGTTAGTTGCTGAGCATAATTTTCTTTTTCGTGGTTGTTCTCATCCTTGAGTATTATTGGTGTTAATGTCTGAATATTTATTTGCTCATATTTGAACCCATACATGCTGAGCTCCGGTTCATCATCTGATGGTCATCTGCCTAGCACTGCTACAAATTTATCAGATGAGATAGTTTTGTTTTTGGATGATCACAAGGAGGGTGCTGCTCGTCCCAAACACAGCAGTCTGTATCTAATGCAGTTTTTGGAAGGAGAATGTAGTAGTTGCCCAATCTCCTCCGTGCTGAACTTGCCGTAAATCTTCTGGGAGTGACGAGGTCAGAGCCTTGACGCCAAATATGTACTCTGTACTTATATTATAATAGAATGTAATATAATATGATATAACGCCACATGAGCTGGCTGTCTAAGTTGATTTCAGAATACATTACAGCACATTGCTTCTGTCGTAATCGATGGGTGTCTGTAGGAGGAGCAATGAAGATTTAAGTGTGCGAGGAATTCACAAGCTCAGTTGTGTGTCTCAAACCACATCGCACTTAAAAGTCTATGTTCAGCCACTAATGTATGTGGGTTTTATTTCAGTCATTTTTCATGGATTGGCTTTTGACGGAGAATCGTAACTGAATGATCGGATGGGAAGACTAAGCCGCCCAATAGCGTTCACATTTGCATTGTGTTTGTATTGGTATGATCTGTGTGCTCAGCTGTAACATGTTTGAATAACTGTAAAACTATTGCATGTTACAAAAAACTTCCATTCCAAAAAAAAAAGATCCATTTTACTGTTTCATTATGACATGTTCTAGCAGAAAACAAGAACATTGACGCCAACTGCATTCCATTAAGTCTGTTGATGGAACTCGATGGAACCGTCGTTGGTATTATCTTACACCTTTGCCCGAAAGACAATAAATATATGAAAAAGGCTCTCTTTTGTTGAGCCTTAAACAAACGTAATATATTATTTATTATATATTCTGTGATTTGGTCTCCACCAACTCATGAGTAAACTATCTGCCTCTTTTGCTGCTAAATGCTCCACTATGTTATCCAGCTTGTTGCTAACTGTCTGTCTGTTTGGTGTGGACAAGCGGTGTACATTGGGTAAATCTGAGATTTTTGGTGAAAACACCTGCATCCTCCATCTGGAAAGGAGCTGTAAACCGGTTTCTTTCAAGCCCTGTCCCTCGAGATGTGGACGTACCTGAGGATGTGCTCACCTGACAAGCGTTGTCGTACCGTAACACTGCGACCGATCTGTTCGCTCGTTCCCGTCGGCCGTGTGTCTCGGCCTGCCGGGAAGGGATGGCTTTATTCCCAGCACTCTGTCCAGGCCCCCACTTTGTCTTCTCAGGTACAGTATATGCCTTACTCATCTCAGGGGAAGCAATTAGATTTAGCTTTGCTGTCTTCCCTGAAGCATAGCCATCTATCACTGCACAGCAATTAATATTGTGTGCATTTAAATGCAAGCTTCGGCCCATTTGACCGAAGACCAGGGACAAGCCATTTGCATATGATATATGTCAATGAATGACACTTACTGTGTGTCGTGGCATAAGTTAAATAATTGCTTTGAGCAATGCTAACAAAAATTCCACTGCCAATATTCTGGAAGACATAAATTCAGGGTAGTTAAGCCTACGCTGTAATGGCTGTGCTGTGGTACGCATCATCTTCAACCAAACGACTAAGTACAGAGTTTTAAAAGGGGGGAAAAGAACGCTGCTCAAATGCTCATTTTGATCTGTAATAACATTATAATTATCTGAAATGCATGGCTGTCTTGTTATTTAAAATGATAAAACGAATCTGAGATCAGAGGGAAGGGTCGGGTTAGGTACAGGACATCGTTCCCGGGGCTAGGGGTTTTAGGGATATCTCTGATTCACAGACGTCCCAGCAGAGTATGCTGCTGTCGTGGAACCTACAGTGGCTGTGAATAGTGTGATTTGTCTTCCCTTTGCCATACTTAGAGGCTGTATTTTTTTCTTTCTTTTTGGAAGAATTTAATTACCATCATGGTGTGTTTGATTCACGCTCCTTATAGTTAAGGACATATCTCATTTTGGCCTTTTTGAAAACTGGTTTTGTAGCAATGTAGTAAATTCATTGGGCACAAAAAAAACGTTGCAAACACGGCAGCTGTCTATTCTTACTGAGGGCTGGCAATTGTTTTAGGCACGACAACGTTGGCCATGAATTATGATGGACTTTGGTGATTCCCTTCCGCCAATTAGTTGCATTTTTCCAGTACCTGCAAAATCAATGACATTCCCATGAGCCTTCACTGTATTTTGAGTGTAGTGCTAATTAGTGAATGCTGATGATGCTCACACTCGAAGCTTAGAAGGTGACCATCAATATGTTCACATTGTCATAGTAAGTGTGTTAGTGTGCTGATGGAAGCTTTAACTCAAAGGGCTGCTGGGCCTGAATAAAGAGCTGCCTACAGTACATGGCTATATCAGTAGTATTTTATGATATAGTGCAGATACGATACTGCACCTGAGTTTCAGTACGGACACCTTTTTTTTACTTTGATAAAACTTTTTTCTCCAAAAAGTCTGTTTTCATTCTCACTCGAATGTCGTCCGCGCACAAGCAGCCATTCAAAAATGTTGATCAAAATGTTGATCAAAAGTGATCCACTGTGAGTGCAGAGCCACCAGCATCCTCGACGCTCGCCTCTTTCTCTGATACACACGTGGTGCTCTATACCTTGAAGTAAAAGCCACATTGTCTTCCAGCAGTTCCCTCTCTCACTCATTCACTCGCTCTGCTTCACAGAGCGGTACCCGCTCTCCTCCTCCTCCTCCTCCTCCTCTTCCTCCTCCTCCTCCTTCACCTCCACTTCCTCCTCCTCCCGTTCACACTCTGTTACTCAGCTCAGGAAAGGGAAAGTGCCTGTGTGAAACCTGAGGATCCCTTGCAGACTGAGGAAGCAGAGAGAGCGTGCACGTCGTGCTTTATCCTGCAAGGTAAGATGATGCTCAGAGGAGCAACTGACAGCAGTTAGCCCTCGCACTGGACCTCTATGTCTGTGCAAAAGACATAATTTTGCAATTTGAGAGCAAACCTAAAAGTCCTCCAGTTTGAGCAGCTGATGATCTGTTGATGTTTTAAACTTTTGCTCTTGGAATGCGACCTTCAGGGGGGACATGACACTGAATGAGGTAGGGTATCACTAGGTCATGTTTTATTGAGCAATGTCATAAAAACTTTTATTTTACCCGGCGATGATTATCTGGACACACGCAGGATGTTTGCTGGTTTAATTTGACAATCTATTTGTGTGAGTCAGCAAAGGATTACAGGCCAGTTTGCATGAAAACAGTAATAA